>CAJVQA010008586.1:0-12832 GCA_910591915.1 Cetraspora pellucida
TAATTTGAAATAATTAATAATAGTATTATATAGAAATGGAGGTGTAATGTCACATTGGGTGTCTTAAATAAGTAGCATAAATGTAGTTTAGAAATCTTTAATGTAATTACTTTTATTACTTAATAAAGTTTCTACTTTGGCATAACAAAAAAAATATATATATAGAATTATTAAGGACATAGGTTAATTAATAAGTTTGATATTATAAACCAAGTCCTTAGATGTGGAAATATTTTTGTCACCTCTCTGTATTTTAAATACTACTAATCTCAATATGTCTGTTAATCTTGTCTCTGATTTACATATTGAAATTCTTACTCTTGACAGTTTCAAATTGCATAACTCTCTATATACATCTTCTTTCATTTTTACCCTATCTGATTTAGTTTCTATTGATCTTATTTCTACTATTCACAATGCTTCTATTTCTTATCGTACTGCTATTACTCTTTTTATCAAACTTCTTCTTTACTTAAACCAACAAATATATAAACAAATATGGATTTCATATTGTATTTCATGCTCTGCACAGTCTCAAACTACACTCTCTACTAACACAACTCATAGTCATTCTTCTAGTTTAACTTATCTTCCATTTCAATACCACAAATTATTACAAAATTGATCTTTGGACTATTCAATAGATTAAATACCATACTCTTCTCTCTTATATTATTACTCAAAACCAAATCTAGGTGAGCCTTGGCTACTCTTGTAGGTTTAGGTTACAGATTATATGTCTAAGTCTTTATTCTTCATATGTAATTTAAAAGCAAGCTTTTTTTTGTAAAAACTTCAATTGAATTTCAATAAAGTTAAAAACATGGCCTCACTATTAATATTTAAAAAAAAAAAAAAAAAAAAAAAAAAGAACAAGAGAAATGAAAAGAAGAAAAAGATCTAGAAGAAGAAGAGAAAGAAGCTAGAATAGAACTAGTCAAAACTTATAGAAAGAATATACAGAAATAGAAAGCAATTTTCAGATTAGGGATGTTAATAGAATATAATACTCTAAAGTAACTGTAGAGTATAACTCACACTATATCAGTGTAGTTTAGATATGACACTACCTCAGATTAATAAGATATCATTAATAGAGAATAAGTACTTTGGAACAGTACTACTTGTATAAATAAATTGTATTCTGAAGTATTATTATATATATATTATATTTATTAAATAAACTTTTAAACTCAAATTATTTATATTGATTTATATTTAATTACAATATATATATTAACAGTATTAATTTTCAGTTAAATTTACTGTATGAATACTGCACAATTTGAAAACTTCTCTGTGCAGTAAATAAAGAAAAACTATGAGCAACTGTTTACAAGGTGTGCACTACTTATGAAATATTAATTTTGTCTGTATGCAAAATTTGTTTCTGTGTTCTGCGCACAGTCCACACAATTAAAAATAATCACTGCAATATATATATTGATATATATTTAATTAATAAACCCCTTTTGCTTAAAGTATTGACTCATCCAAACTATGCTTACTAATTCTTTTAATGCAAGCCACTTAAAATTGCGATACATATATAATATTGTTTTTCAATTTTTTTACTATTTATATCAACATTATTACTTACTACTTTCCAAATTAAATAATAAAGTTATGCCAAACAAGTTTTTTTATCATCACTTAATGTTCAGTTACCTGATATCAATACAAAGTTTGGTATATACATATGTATATATGTACTGTATATACACACATAAATAATATACACTTCAGTAAGCTTTCTTAATATTATTCAAGTATGCATATAATTTAAAAGTTACATGTATTTATATAAATATACTAGAATTGTAAGAATTTACTTATTCTTTAATGCAGATAACCTGTCCTAATATTTGTTTTAAATGTAGTTATTCTTTTCTGCAACACTAAACCAAAATCTTTTATCATATGTATTCTCTATCTTAGTTAATTTATTCAATTTCTAACTATATATTAAAATTTTGCCTGATTCATTGAATAAGGTGCTTGTAATAGATATTTTATTTTATTTTTTTTAACAAATTTATGAATGTAACAAATGAAAAATTATGTCAACAGGGGTGTAGTGACCTAGTGAAGTAGTCAGGTTGTCAACCCCTAAGTGGCAGGTCTAAAGTTCAAATTCCATAGACGACAAATTTTAGAAAATAAGATCTGTGTTATGATAACTGTCTCTGTCGATCAGTTGGATTTGTGTATCTGTAACCTTTGTTGCACCATCTCGAATAGAAGCTTGGGGCATCTATGCAAAGTATAACATTATACCTATATAAAGGAATGTTAATAACGATGTTGCATAAGACTTTAGTGCAAACCTATAATAAGACCACTAGGCATAGAAAGCAAAAGAACTGAAGAGTCAGAAACCCACTTGGAAATCCCGAGTAAAGAGATAGCATAAACTTTCGATGGTACTACTGAACCATCAGAATTCCCCAAAAAAGAATTACAAGGATTTCAGATGAATCGGATGACAACATGCATAGAGAAGCACATACCAATCAGGCTACCGAGTTTGCTGAATGGGGCATCTGAATTGGTAGTTTGGGAAGTCTTGTGAATCTTGTAAGTTCAGAAGTAGAGGTGTGGAAGTTAGAAAAGGAAGGTATTGGAGTTCCTGTGAACTTTACAAGGGTATAGTGGTTTAATGGTTAGCCCTGACTGCAAGTGATAGTCTAGGCCAGAGTGGTACTGAGTCAGCTGTAAGTATGGGATACAGAAGGCTTCAGTAGACTTAGTATAAAGTTAAATATAACTTAGTGACCATGGTATATTTGTAGCAATAGCTGCAGTTGATAGGGTATGGGTAGATATGAGAACTAAAGTGTTTAAATAGAGAACCCACAGGTGGGTTCTAGGTATGACAACTAGTGTAGAACCTTTGGGTGGACTACTTAAAATAGACAATGACTAAAAGTTATACGAGTGGCTAGTTGTACACTCTTTTCATGATTGCCTCGTAGCTGTTGTACATAATAGTTATATGCTGACTAATTATCAATAAACTCCTGAATCACAATTACTTGCCTTAACATTAAAAAAAAAAAATCATGTTAACTCTTTTTTTATAATTTAACAAATATGCAAATTGATGATTACAGAATGAAAGCTCTACTAGCAGTTATATATATATTAAAAAAAAAAAAAACTATTTAAAAAATGTCAACTTAATGATTATAGCAATATGATGGTAAAAAAAAAAAAAAACTTAATTTTGATATGTTAACAGTTATAAATAAGTTATAAAGTATGAACTTTAATAATTATAAAATAAGAACATTGTTCAAAAAAAATTTAACATATGTTAATAGTTATAAAATAAGAACTTTGACTAGTGATAATACAATTTAAAAAAAGAAAGAATAATATCTTAAATACAGTCAGTATCACAAACACTCAATTATTTAAGAAATTAATTGTTTGAATATTATGTTTCAAGAAACTCATAATAACTTAAATATTACTAGCAATAGTAAAGATATGACTTTTGCTATAGAAGCTAGTAAGAATATTAACTTCGAGGATGATGCCATTGTTGTTAATAGTGAAGATATTGATTTTAATTTTGTCGATAATGAGAATATTGGCTTTGCTTTTGATGACAGTAGTGATATAAGTTTCATTTCTGATAATAATGAAAATACAAATATTAATAGTGATGATGTAAACTCTAATATTGATTCAAGTAATAAGAACACATCTTTTAAATATAGTAAGAGTGTTTTAAAATGAAATAGATATGGACAACACACATCTATTGTATGGGAATTTTTTTCCAAAGAAAAAAATAAAGATCAAGAAGTAGTTGCAATTGTTTGTAATATTTGCAAGAAGAAATGGAAACTGGGTAACACAACTAGAACTTTTGCAATTCACTTTAATAATAAACATCATAGAAATATTTTTCTAAAACAGCAAACACTCTTACATTTTGTGACTACACCATATACACCAAAAGAAGCAAAATGAACAAATGAAATTACTAAAACAATAGTTGATTTTATCATATGTTATCAATTACCTTTTACTGTTATAGATAATATGTACTTTAGAGAAATGGTCAATATTTTTAATCCACACTATCATGTTTTATGCTGACAAATATTAAGTAATAAAATAATGAGTCAGTTCAAAAATACACATAAAAAAATAATAAATTTACTTGAAAATGTTAGCTCAATAGTTTCAATTACATGTAATATATGGATAGCCATATCTAACCAAGCATATTTAGGAATAACTGTACATTATATCAATGACAATTGGGAATTAAGAAGCTTTCTTCTTGATTTAATACACTATTCAGACCATCATTATGGTATACATACCAAAGACCTGCTTCTAACATTATTCAATAAATTTAAAATTACACAAAATATTATAGGACTTACTATTGAAAACAATGCAAGTATGATTATCGTGAGGCATGAGTTACAAGTGGCCCTTTCATCTTTAGAAAATAATAATTTTGTGCATTGTTGATGCATAGCACATATCTTAAATATTGCAGTAAGACATGGTATGCAGCTTGAAACCATAATTATTGAGAAAGTTAGAAATTTCATAAAAAAAATTTGCTATTCTTAATTATTATATGACAGTTTACGAAATATTTGTGCTATACAAGAAGTTGAATACTTAAAACCGGAGCTTAACATTGAGATGTATTAGAACAGTAGGTTCCTAATGTTGCAAAAGTTCAATAGAATGAGTAAAACATTAGAATTTTTGGTTGCAAAGAGCAAAAAACAGCTCAAAGATTCATGGTTTGATGAAAGTAAGTGGGTGCAAATAGATGCAATGCTAAAGCTTCTTGAACCAATATACTAGACAATATTATTGTTGTCCTCTAGTTCTTATCTAGCTATCAGTAACATCTGTTTTGTATTTATTGGGCTACAGTACCATCTTGATCAATATCTCTCTAACTATAAAGAAGATAAATACTATATGTTACAATTAATAATGCACAAACTAGAAGAGTATTGGAACATTATTGAAAAATCAACTATATTACCTATTTTACTTAATCTATATTCAAAGTTGAAAACTTTTGTTATATGTGAAACCTGATCGGCTGCTGTAAGTTTGTTATAAGAACATATGTCAAGCTATAAAGAAACACCTTTAAATATATTTAGTACTATGCAAGAAAAAGAAAATCAAAAAAAAAAGAATCTGCAGTTATTTTTTGAATCATTTTTACAACAAAAAAATGATATACTAATAGAAAATGAGCTAGAATAATACTTAGCTCTTCCACTTGTATTAGAAGAAAACCTACTTAAATGATAATATAAGTTTGAAAAAGAATTCTCAACACTTAGTAAAATGGCAAGAAATTACCTGTTGATACAAGAAACTAGTGTTCTAAGTGAACATGCATTTTCAATTGCAGCTTATACTGTTACAAAAATTAGAAGTAATCTTGTATCAGATTTAGTATGTGCTGTGATATGTTTAAAAAGTTGAATAACAAAAGTTTGTGATGATTATCATAATTATGATAAATTGTAGCAAATCTTTATACTATATAATATTTCATAATAGTAACAGGCTTGGATTTTTAAATTAGTGGTTTTTGTTGTTTTGTATAAGTTGAATATATAATTAAATGAATTCTATTTAATAGATTAGAAAATATTCAAAAGATTGATAAAAGATGAATTTTTTGCAATTTTTAGATGGCATACTATTTTTTAAACAGATATTATTGATTATATATATTTACACATATTACCAAGCATAATTTATATAATTATATATAAATCATTAAATTTGATGTATTAGAACATTGTGAAATAATCTAATAAATTGTATATAAAACTTTGCACTAGAATAATATTCTTTTTCAATATTAATTATTTTCTTATTTCGTAACTAATTGGCTTATTTATTTAATATAACAATAATTAATGTTAATATCAATTAAATTGCCTATAATAATAGTACAATTACAAATTCTGCCAATTGAACATTCTGCACATATTGATACATACTACGTATGATAAGCTAGTTATTTAAAAAAATAATAATAATAATTTAATATATATATATATTTTTTTGGTATTAAGGTGACCTCTTTGGTCTAAGCTTTTTATTAATACTTATATTGAGTACATGTTTTATATAGACATATCTATAATGAACTATTAAATAAGTGTACAACTGGCTATACATGTAACTTTTCTATATTACCTATTTAAGGAGTCTGTCTGAGGGTTCCCTACCAGTTGCCATACCTAACACTCCTGCTTAGGTGTTCCATTTAAACCCTCTGATCTAACCCTAGTATTAATTTTACCAGGTCACAGACCCAGATCTATTCACATTCGACCATAGAACTATAATCCTTAGACTATTTTTATCTTCGAGGTAAACTTATCAGAGCAAGCCATATTCCTTTTTTACTGCTAACCTGGTTTAACGCTATGGCTGAGGCCAACACTTGCAGTCAGGGTTATCCCTTAAACCGCTATTACCCTTGTAAAATTCATCCAAACCCTGGTACCCATCTTTCTGACTTCTTCTCCATCATCCCCTACTAGCTGCAACTCAAAACTAACTGACTTCCCAGACTCCCAATCCAGATGGCCTGGTATGGTATACTTATGTATCCTTTTCCTCTGACGATTTTAGCAGCCTGGTTGGTCATGTGCTCCTCTACACATCTTTGTTATCCAGTTTATCCGACAGTTCCTATGAAGGTGTTTCATAGGCTTCCATCAGTCCAATAGCACCATCAAAAGTTTGTGCTACCTTTTTACTCAGGATTTTCAAGTGAGTTTCTGTCTCTTCAGTTTTTTAGCCTTCTACGCCTAGTGGTTTTATCGTGGGTTTGCCCGAAGCTTTATACGACACTGGTTTTATATTTTTTTATGTACATGTACTATGTAACATTACACTTCGCATAGATGCCCTGAGCTCCCAATGTCAGGTGAAATCCTACTTGGTGTACCTAAGATTACAGATGCCCAAAACTTAACCAATCGACAAGAGACAGTTACCATAATACAGGTATAATTTCCAAAATTCATCATCCATAGGAATTGAATCTTAAATCTGCCACTTGAGGGTTGACAACCTATCCACTTTACTAGGTTGCTACATCCTACTGGATGGGTTTTAAAGAAGTTAGTAAAATAAAATTTAGATATATTTCCTAGATTATGTTTAGTTGGTTTGGATAGTAGATTATAATCTTTATTAGTACAAAGGTGAATGTGATGAAGTGCTACTTTGAAGGTTGCTTCAGAGTGCTCTTTAAGGATATATAATGAGGTTGATATAGAGTATAATATTGGCAGTAGTTTTTTGCATTCTTTTGTTAATTTTTGTGATATTAATATTTTAATATAATTACTTGTTTTCTGTTGATCGATTTTTTTAAATTGGATACTGTATTTTTCAAAAAAAGATTTGAATCAGGTTTCATAAGTTGTGAGATAGGGCTTAAGTGATGGGATTCTAAAGTCTTTTAGAAATTTTTCAGATGGAATGTTAAGAGTTGTATTAATATTAAATTGATTGTTATTTTGGATTGTGAATTCAAGTTGTTTGAAGCTATGTTTAATGTCAAAGTGGAGTATAAATCATAATGGTTTAATGTCAAGTTTTTTTATAAATTCTTTAAAATTGATGGTTTTATATTTATGATTTAGACAAAAATATAAGCAGGCTAGGTTTATGGCAACTCTACATCTGTTAGTATGTGAGTAGAGTAGAATAGAATAGTGTAATCAGAGGAAATGTAGATAGTTCAGTTATGTAAAGAAAACTTCTATAAACTTGAAAAATAAACCCTTTGAGAGTATCATAAAAAGCTTTAAAAGGGATTGGTTTTGATTTATTAAAGTTAGAGCTTAAGTTGATAATAAACTCTGACAAGAACTTAGGTTTTTTACTTATCATTTTGTTAAGAATATAGCTAAAGAAGAATTTGGCAGATGGTCTGTTATTATTTTTATCATTTTCAGATTTATTGGGAATAACTTGTTTAGGAATAAAGTCTCCAAAGTTGGATTTCAAAAGGTTAAATAGTTGTAGGACTAGTGGGGTGTTAAGTTTATTATGTTGTTGCATAGTTAGAGTAATAGAATAGTTTTTAAACTAGTTGAAGTCTTTGGAAGTGTTATATTTCCGAGTATTTACTTTTTGTTTAGGTTGTTTATTGTTATTCATATTCTGTTTGCTGTTATTTGAGGTTTCTTTTAAATTGAAGTTGTTGTCTAATTGATTGTAAGTTTTTTTAGTCTTTTTGAAAAACTTATCTAAAAATTTTTTAAAGAAAATATATTTGTCTTCTGCAGATAGTTGAAAACATTTGATTTTGCACTAAAGGCCATGTTGTTTTCAGTTTATAGAGCTTGTAAATTTGGCTAGCTTTAGTTTGAGTCTGTGAATACATTGAGAGTAGGCAGAAAAGCCACCAACTTTAGTTTTAAAAACAAGAGTTTTTGGATCTAATGAATATTTGTTGTCAGTTAACATAATACAAGATACATCTTTGGTTTTGCAAATGATGCATGTGTGTGCATGATGAAAGTAGGCTGTAAAAAATATTTGATTATCAGTATCTTGTCTGCTATTGCTGTAGCAGTTAGAGAATGGGTTAGCAATATTGTGTTTGAGTTGGAAAGATGACTTTGGTATATTATGAAAAGATTTGTAGAGTTTAGCATCTAGATCAATTTTCATTGAATTAGATGGCTCAGTTGCTATTATTAAAATAGTATCAGAGATAAGTGTTAAGCATAAATGCTGTAAAGTGAAGTATGTATGATATTTTTCATAAAGACATCTTAAGATGATAGGTTGAGTAGAACTGAAAAAGAAGTAGTAGTCATTGTTAATGTCATATTGTGTAGAGTTAAAGTTAGTTGGAAGAACTTTGAAGCTTTTATATTTTTTGTCTAAAGTAACTAAGATTCAGCTACTATATTTATTTTGGAGAATATCTAGATCAAAGAAGTTTGGTTCAATAGTGGTAATGCTAGGCATATCGTGTAACTATCCTAGTGTGATGTTTGTGCTAGTGAAAAACAATTTTCAAATTAGATTAAAGAATCTGATTTTCAGTTAAAATTTTCTAATTTGAAGCCTTTACAGATAAGTTAGAAAGGATTTAAGAAATATGAGGCTAATAGAAAGGCTAATTGAGGGTTTAGGAAATTTTAATGGGTACTAAAAAATGAATTTTCTGGGGCAATCTAATGAATTTTCCTAAATTAACTAGTAAAATAACTTGCAAAAGCAGATTTTAGTTTTGTCTTTTTTCTAGTATCTCAGTGAGTTTTGATTTGTTTGCTATAAAATATATATATAAATAACTAGAATGAAGTGCATGTTATTTTTTTAATAGATAACAAGGTATAATTAATTAGTAAAATATGGAGCAAATAAACAAAAACCAAAATATTGGTTTTTGCAACTTTTCTCAGTAGCCAAGTGTTGCAAAAGCTTAAAACTTGGCTACCTATAAGAAGAAAAGTAGGCTGAGCAACTTTACTTAAAAGTACAAGTAAGGTTTACTTAGTAGAATATTGAGAAATAATTAAATGTTTTTAGCAAAAATTTGGTACAAGTGATCTACAAAGAGAGTTACAGAATTAATTATTAAATTGTAACTATAAACTAATAATATTAAATAAACCAAAAATATAGTTTGAAATAAAATTATCAAATTCAGATAAATTTTCTGATTTGTAATAGTTTTGCTCATCTTTAGCATCACATAAACCAATCTTTAAAGCATTATTCAATTCTTTTAATTTATTGTTTTCTTCAATTAGTTGAGCATTATTTGTTTTAATATCTTAAATATTATTTCTTAAATTATTATTTTCTCTTATTAATTATTCTTTATCAGCAAGTAATATGATATTTTGTTGTCTTAAAATTTTATTTGTTGCCATATTGTAGTAAATCAAAGTTATTTATATGTATTTATATTTTTTAATACAATCAAATTTTTAATTATTTTTTTAAATTATTTTATCTTGAAAAATACTAAAATTTGTTTCCAAGATATGACAAAAATGAAATCTTAATTAGAAACAATTCCAACTTGTTGAAATTGTTTATCATCAAATCAAGGTGTTTGTTATATTAACAGAAACAAATCGAGAAATAAAAATAAAAATTAATTCTTCTAAAGAATAAAAAAGAGAGTAGAGCATCATTAAGAGTAAATAAAAAGCAAAAATCTGACAATTTTTTAGGCTGGAACCTGAAAAATTATCAACATTATATTGAATTTTTTTTGAGCTTGTAATATTTTTTATATTAATTTTATTTTAAAAATAATTTAGTTATTTATTTTATTACTTGTTCAAACTTTAAAAATCAAAACATATTATTAAATGATATATAGCTTTGGATGATGTATGTTTGTTTTAATTTCCAAAGTTTCTGAGAAAAAAAAAAGCTTGGTTCTTCTTTAAAGAACAAAAAAGTGCAGAGCATTATCTAAAAATAAAGAAGATAAAATTAATATAATTTTTTAAACTGAGGTTTTGAAAAATTTTTGCTAATTACTTCTAATCAGTTTTAAACTGATTAGATTCTTTTTTGTATAACTTTTAACAATGTTTTTGTATACAAAGAATCAAATCTGATTTAAATAAAACAAGTAATAAACCAATTATATAAATTTATTTTATTTGTTAAACTCCTGTTTTTTTTTAATAATTTATGTTTTATAATTTTTAATTGTATTAATAAGACATATTTACAAATCAGATTCATGTTTTTTTTGAAATACAAATTCTTTTAAGTGTAAATTAGAATTTTTTTTAACTGTATCTTTTTTTAAAATATTTATTTTTAACTCTTGCCAGATGTTTTCAATATGCTGACTATGAATTCATTTTAGAGTTTAACTTTTGCTTGACTTTTTATAGTTTATTCACTTGTGTTTAAATCTCATCTTTTTTAGTCCTATATATGATTTCCAAAAATCTGTAAATATAGTTAAACTAGGTTTTATATATGTTTTAATTAATCTTTTTAATATGTTGGCATTCCTGTCTTTTATTATTTTAAAAAAATATTTTCTTAATCTTGTTTGCTCAACAAATCTTAAAACTTAATGACATTTATTAGCTCTAAATTTTGATTCATTGATTTCAACTATGACTCTATTTCTACTTATTTTAGTATCTTTTTTTGTTAAACTTTTTGTAATAATATTTTTAAACATTTTTATAAATCTAATTATCATTGAAGAATTATGGCCTATAAATTTTCTAATTATTGTATATCTTGATTTAATTAACCAAAGATATCTAATTAATAAAATCTCATTACACTTTAATTTATGTTTATAAAAAATAGTGTTTTTTAAAACTAAAGTAAACATTCTGTTAGTTTTTGTAAAATTTTTTGTTCAAAAAGAAATTTTACACATTTTTTTCATTGAGTAAAATATTGTTCAATTTGTAAAAACTTGGAAAATTTATTTTTTTCTTAAATTTACAGTATTTTAATTAAAATTTTTCTTTAAATTGACAAGTTTTAAAATTTTTTGTACTTTAATTTTTTTTAAAAATATTTTTTTAATTTTTTGTTTCTATTTATAAGATAAAGAATGTAAGAAAATAAAAATGTCTGTGCCTCTTCAGGCATTTTTTTTTTCAGTATTACATTTCTTAGTGCTAATAATAACTATAATACTAATATAAAAAACAAATATTAGTTAATTAATATTTATTAATTATAATACAATATTTACTATACTGTTACTATATATTTTCTATATATTACTATAGTTATTTTTAGTTGTACTTAGTACAACATCTGTAAGGAGGCTTCTAAATATTAAATAATTATAGAAAGTTTTGTAGATAAATATATAAGTTATACAATAACATTTATTTTATTTTTAATTAATATGTAAGTTATTACATAATAGAGTATCAAGTATTGGTAAAAATAAAAAAATACAATATTAATTTATTATTTGTGTACAAGTATTATTAGTAAAATATACATGAAATTTCTTAATTTCTACTGCATTTGAATGTTTATATGATTCAAGATAATGTTATAACACATAGTAGCTCTAAAACTAATTATTTATTAAATTAAAATCTATAAAAAAAATAGCTTTTTGTCTTTCTAAAAAGACAGTTCTTAAAAGTTCTAAAAATTACTTATTTTTATATATAAAAAGCTTTTTGTAATTATTATTTAATCTAAAACTTTTTAATAAAATAAAAACTATTCTTTATTTTATTTTTTATCTTATTTTTCTTTATATTTTATCTTTATTTTTTTTATTTTTTTTCTTTTTCTTTTAATAATATAAAGTAAAAAGCTAATTTTTTTAATTAGTTATTTGGCAAATACTAATTTTATACCATATATAACTATAAACAGTCTAATTATTAAGGCTTTTCTTTTTTTAATTATACTTTATAGATATTTTTAAATTTTAAAATCTAATAATTTTTGTATAAATTAAACATTTTGTTATGACTGATTTATATAGACTAGATAGTAGAATTTAGTTTAAAAGCTAATTTTATTGTAGTACTTGATATTGTCTAAAAGATTATTAAATTTAAATTCTATTTTTTAAATTTTTTTTGTTTAAAGTAACAATCTTGCCTATATGTTTTTATTGAATAATATATGATTACATATTTATATATAATAATTTATTAATAAAAGTACAACTAGTCATATATATTATGCAGAGAACCAAGATAATAATGGTCAGACCCAACGTACAGGGCAGGCTATGGCACTCTTCGCAGCTGTGAAAACCGAGCTTAAAACGGCGAGCGACCCTACAGAAGATACACAACCCAAATCATTA
>CAJVQA010008587.1:0-12831 GCA_910591915.1 Cetraspora pellucida
TATTTTGTTAAGTCTTGTGTAGACTTTTGTATAGAATCTGTCAAGTTATAGTCATTATACTATAGTTGAGCAGCTTCAATTATCACTGTGGTTAAAGGAAAAACTACAGGTTAATAGTAGTGATCTAGTGAAATAGTCAGATTGTTAACCCTCAAGTGGCAGGTCTAGAGTTCAAATCTTATAGACAATGAATTTTGAAAAATAGGTCTGTGTTACAGTAACTGTCTCTGTCAATCAGTTGGATTAGTGTATCTGTAACTTTAGTTGTACTATCTCGAATAAAGCTCAGAGCATCTATGCTAAATATAATATTACACCTATATAGAAGAATATTAATATTTAGTGTTATATAAGACTTTGATGCAAACTTACAATATAACAAAAGTTAAAAACCCACTTAAAAATCTCAAGTAAAGAAGTAGCACAAAACTTTTGATAGTGCTGTTGAACTAATGAAAACCTATGAAACACCTCCAAAAGGATAGGTGAATAAACTAGATAATAAGATGTATAAAAGATATATGAACAACCAGGTTGCCAGAATTACTGAAGAAAATGAATACTAAGATATACTATACTAAGCCATCTGGATTGGAAGTCTGAATAGTTTTGTCAGTTCTGAATAGTAGTTAGTAGAGAATAATAAAAAAAATATTGAAAAGATAGATACTGAAGTTTTAGGTAAACTTTATAAGAATAAAAGCAGTTTAATAATTAGCCCTAACTGCAAGTAATAGTTTAGGCCAAAATGATACCAGGTGAGCTATAAGTATAAAATACAGAATGCATTAGTAGGTTTAGTACAAAGTTAAATATGACTTAGTGATCATAGCATATTTTCATCAGTTTACCAAAGTTGTTGGTAGCATGTAGTGGATACAAAATCAGAGTGTTTAAATAGAGGTTCTATAGGTGGATCCTTGGTATAGCAACTAGTATAGAACCTTCAGTTAAACTACTTAAATTAGACAATGACAAAGTTGTACAAGTGGCTAGTTGTACACTCTTTCTATGATCGATTTTGTGCTGTTACATTAACAGATGCTAGCCAATAATACTACCAATAAAATTTTGAATCATATATACTCATCTTAATATTTAAAAAATAAAAAAATTAAACATATATGATAATCTAACTATATAAAATATTATAGACTTATTCCAAAATCACTTATATTAATAGTTAAAACTCTGACATATCATATAAAACTGTCTCTTAAGTTATTATTGATATTCTTCTTAATATTAATGAATAATTATATAAACAATTATATAAACAATTATAAAAAACATATTGCATTCATTTTTTTAACTGAAAAAACAACAAAATAGACCTTAATCTTAACCAATTAACAAATCTTCAATATCATCTAACTCAGCAACTAGATATATACATTTTTATAAAAACTAATCTTACTTATGCCTTTATAGACTTTTAGATAACTACATATTTATTTTAACATATGCCCTTCTATTGGTCAAACAATTCACAAAAGTAACTTTTGGTCTACTCTATAGATCAAATATAGCATATCATCAAATTATATATTAAATATTCAAATCTAGGTAAGCTTTGACCACTTTAATAAGCTTAGGTCACAGATAAATTAATCTGAGCTTTTATTTTTGCATGTAATTTTTAATTTATTTATTTTATACAAATAGTAGTAGTTGTATAATTAGCAATTTAATAGTTAGCTCTAACTACAAGTATTAGCTTTAGTCATAACATATATATATATAACTATTTTAAATTATTAATAAAGATATAAGCAAGCTCTTACCTTAAAAAATATATATATATATAAAATGTCATAATGATCATCAAAGTATGATATGTTCAATCATTATTTAAATATAGCTAAACTATTACAAAGTTATATGAGAAAAAGTTTAATTTTAAAGATTATAATATTTTTCAAAATGTTATTTGCTATAATTTTTGATGATTTATAATTATTGATTTATTTGTTTGGCAAAAAATTTAATTCAAAAGAAAGAAAATTGTAAATACTTGAAAACTAATATATAAAACAATATCAAAATATTAAAAAATACTTACTAAAAAAGTTTTTTATAGAGTAAGACTATTATAGCTATGCAATAGTAGCATATTGCAAATTTGCATATTGTAATATGTATATTGCAAATATGCAATAAATGCAGTACAAAAATACTTTATAAAAATCTTATCAAATTTTTATAAATAATTAGTGCACTTTTCAAAACTAAGAAAATTTACAAATTATTATAAAAAATAAAGTTGCATTTTATAACAATCTAAATATATAGTTACATCTCAAAGTAATATTAATTATTTTGTTTTAACCAAATATATATATATATTTTATATTAAATTTCTGGTATAAAGTAAGTGCATATTAGTATCTGTATTAGACTTCAATAACTTCAAAACAATTTATAGTTATCTATCAATATTTTAATATATGATAATCTTATTATTGATGGTCTTAACAAATATATAATTAATTTCAAGATTATTTAGCTCTTTAAACATTTTGTCATAATGTTTATATCTAATCTACTATACAACATTCTATGCACTATTCAAAAAAGCTTTATCTCATTTGAATATTACTTTTCTCATATTTTAAATATATAACTTTAAAGAAACAACTTAGACATTATGGTATTTTTATTTAGATCAACTTAACACATTTAATAACTAATGTCTTTTAAACTAGAAATATGGTTTCTTATATATAAACAAAATTTCTAAAGACTAACAACCACCTTGGTTTACCTATTTGAAAAACCAAATTACAAGTCATTTTTACAATCATACTTTTTATCAAAATTTATATTTATCTAACACAAATTATTATAGTTATACAACTGGATATTTTTTTTTACAGAAAAAACCATGGCTTATCACAGTTCTTGAGAACTAAATTATTATTGCAAAGCTAAAAGACAGCCTTTATCATCTGGAAATGTTCTTATAACTTATTAGCAATATCATATTGGATTACAATTTACTCACCTTTATTCTCTTTCACTTATTCAATCAAATGCATGTTTAGGCTGTTATCTTAATTCTTATATAATAGCTAACAAATGCATAATTATTATTTTTATTAATATTTTAACTAAATTTTATAGTCGAGTTAATACATATAACAAAACTTTTAATTTTAATGCTAACTATCTTAACCTTATATATTCTATTAGAATTAGACATTTTATTCAAATTTCAAATTCTTTGAACATTACTATTACAACATATTTAATTTTAGATATTTTTGAACACAGTTTACTTACAAGCAATCTTTAGCAAATTGCTAATTATAACTTCAACTTATTAGAACTTTACTTTTATACAGATGGCTTAGTCATAAACTTGGAGACCCCACAATGCTTAATTGGTATTAGATAGCTCAAGTTTCAAATGATTCTATATTTCATATCTTTTAAGTTCAAACTAAATATTGGCCTTGTGCATTCAAGTTATAGCTGATTTTTATTTTATTAGCTCTTATTAATGCTTTTAAAAACTGTACTATAAACATATGTTCAGATTTACAATTTGTAATTTCCAAATACAACATTTTTTTAAACTCAACAACAACTATATTATATACTCATAACTTATATTTTCATTATAAAACACATTTATCAATTTTATTAAATCATATAATATCTATATTATCTTTCACAAAGTTACTGCTTATTAAGATAACAAATATAACAACCTTGCTGACCAACTAGCATATAACAATTACAACTTGCCATATCTTATCTTTATATTTTATAACACTTACAATCTAGCTTACTGTATTTTTGTGTAATAATGCGCATCTGTGCATTATTTTAAGGACCTGCACATTATTTCAAGATATTCATGCATGATATTTTGAATTATTTTGTTGATTTCAATTATTTTGAAATATGCATGCATGTTATTTCAAATCTTGTATCAATTTCAATTATTTTGAAATGTGCATACAAGATACTTTGAATTATTTGTCAAATTTTAATAAAATATATATATACAAAGTCATTAAAAAAACCCCCACTTTTCCAAAGTTTAATTAGCACTATAATAATGAAAGAACATATGAGCCAATTTAATTAAACCACAAAATTAGCCAATTACAATTCAAGATAGCTAGACAAAATATTGCTTAAAAAAGCCAATTTTTGAATTTACAGAAGAATGACTTTTTTTAATTTACTTTGACATATAATTAAATAGATAGAAAATAATGTTATTTACATATTTAATTATAAGTCAAATATAAGTTTAAATAGATGTTTTCTTAAAATTTGCTTCTGAATTCACCTTTGCACATTACTAAACTAATAGATTAATGACAAACCAATCTATAAATACCTGAACTCCTCAATAACTAGTGATAGCACTTCTTTTTACAGCTTAGCATAGCTGTTTTATATATTTTTATTTGCTTTTTATCTCATATATGTACTAGAAAAGCTCTTTTATGATTGTGACATGTTTCATTTATTGACTTTTCAACATTAAAACTTCCAGTAACAATTTATTTAAAAAGGGCCCAAAAAACCAAATTGGCTGATATGACATGTACAATTGATATTTTATTTGTTGCCTTAACATTTGTTATAAGTCATTATTAAATGACAGTATCTTTATTATATTTGAGATATTAGCCTTTAATTGGAGTATTATACTTCACTAATTATTTACTTTATTAACCAAAAGTTATTCTATTTGAATATCAAAACTATGATAATTAGAGTTCAAAATTTTACAGTATACAGTATGTACTTTAAAACAAATATACTCAATAAGTTATATTGAACAAAAACATATATAAATGACAAGCAAATAAGTAAAAATTATTTTATCAATGCACATAAATAAGACAATGGCACATGTTTAGAAGAGGTCATAATATCAGTATAATAAATTACATAGATTATTAAGTTTAGTATAATTTATTTATTTCTACATTTATCTAAGTGGCATGCATTAAACTATGAAATTAAGAAATTGTTTTTACAAAAGATAGAATAAAAAAGGCAATTTTATAATAACTAGTATTATCTTAAATAATTAATTAAATTAATTACCTTATCCTATTGTGCCTAACTATTTAAACATTTTTAATATAACTAGTAATAAAAGGCAGTATTTTATAAGGCTAGAGCTTCAATATAAGGGTTTTCAAGTTTTAATATACAAGTTGCTAAAATTAAAACTTTTAAGTGAAAGTCATAATAAGTTATTTCTTATAATTTCTTATAACAGTATCATGAACAATTAATTACCTGTGATGGTAATTTATGGACAAACTTAGCTAATCTTAGTGACCTGATTTTTAATCATTCGCTTACTTTTATTTGGTCAAAAGGAAAGTTAATAGTAGAAATATTAAATAAAAAAGAATAAATAGTATTCTAAAAACTTGAAATAATGGGCTATTTTGAGTATGCCTATGTGAATTATTTTAAGTATTTACAGGTTGTATTGTATAAAGAAATGCCATATTGAATGAATTGTTCAGATATATATATTTAAACTTGAAGAGAGTAAAGATAATCAAAAATACATTAAAGAAACTGAATTGATAATGATAGCTATATTGATAATATGCAAACTTGTTAAATACAATTAAAAATATATATAATCTATATAGAAATGTAATAAAGAAAGGTTAAAAAATATAATTTTTTTTGGAGTCTAAAAATAATAATAAAAAGAGATCATTCATATCATTCTATTTACTAATAAACAGCATGTTTAAAGTGTTAAAATATATTTTTTTTAATAACATGGATAATGACACTCACCTAATTTCAAAAAAACAAAGTTATTCTATTTCATTTAAGCTTGATGTAGTTTCTTATGCAGAAAGTATATCAAATCGTAAAGCTTCAATATTCTATAATATTCATAGAAAATGTGTTCAAGAATGAAAAGCACAAAAATAAGAATTAGAAGCAATTAAAATAAAACAAGGTTTAAGACTTAGAAAAGTAAAAGTACTTAAGAGCCATGATCGTAAACCATTGTATTCAGTAGTAGAAGTAGAATTAATAAGATTTGTTAAAGAAAAATGTAATGAAGGGCTTGCTATTACAAATTCTATAATTGTGTTTAAGACAAAAATATTGGCTAAAGAATTAGAGCTTGGAGATATTAAAGCTTCTTGTGGTTGGGTTAAAAGATTTAAAAAGTGAAATAATTTAGTCCAAAGAACTAGTACATAAGTAGCTCAAAAATTTTCAGAAAATACATTATTAATTGTTAGTAAATTTCTTAAAAGTTCGTATGAAGCTACAATAAATTTTGAAAAAAATATATACTTTCATTTGATGAAGCACCAGTTTGATTTGATATGCCACAAAATTCTACAGTTGATTTTTAGGAAGTGCGCGAAGTTCGAATTAGAACTACAAAAAATGATAAATTGCATTTTACTGTCATTTTAGTGTTTACTGTCTCTGATTATAAACTTTTGTCTATGATAATCTTTAAATTAAAATAAATATTAAAAAAAAATTTCCAAGAAATATTGTTGTGACAGCTACAATTAGTGGGACTATGCATAGATGTTTAATGCTTTCTTTGTATATTCCAAAATTATTCGATCAAGACCAGATAGATTTTTTTAAAAAAAAGATATCTTATTTGTTAATATTCATGAAAGTTATGTATGTGATAATGTAATAAAAGCATTAAATAATAAAGGCTTGAAGGTAGGAATAGCAAATTTTTTTTATATACAGTAATTAAAACTAAGTGATGAATATATTTAAATCCAAATTTAATTATTTGGACTTAATCATCATTAGTTTTAAATTGATAAAAAAGCATTAAATTATTCTTTTACTATTCTTACTTGAAGATTCTAAAAATCTCTAGTGGAACTACTAGCATATTACAACCACCAGATGTGTTAGTTAATAATCTATTTAAGAATAGAATGAGAAAAAAATGGAATGAGTAAATGAGTAATTGAGAAAAAGAATTTACCAAAAGTAGAAATCGCAAAAAAGTATTATACAAATTAATTTGTAAGTGGATATCTAAGACATGGAAGGAAATTAGTTTAGAACTTCTAATAAAATCATTTAAAGTATCTGAACTTATATTGAATCCTGACAGAAGTGAGAATGATAGATAGAGTTATGTTTGTTTACATTTTTTTATTTCATGTAATTCACATAAGTTTCAAAAATTATCATGTTATTTTCTTATAAGTAATGGCATTATAGAAGTTTAGCAGATTGTTAGTGTTAGCTTATCATGATAAGTGACTGTCAATTAAGAATCGGCCATCATGGCCTTCAAATTTGCAGGTCCTGTGAGTAGCACTGCTGCAGTTGCATACAGAGTATGTGTGGTTATCAATTTTCGTAATACGTACAATCATCATAATTGTTATGTTTTTATTATAATTATGAACTTGGATAGTATTTTTCTCACATGACCATAAATTTAAGGTTGTACTAGTTGATTCTGGATGAATACATAGTAAGTTATTTAATTTAGTAATGTACATTTTTTGGTAATCTATAGTAATTTACCAGAAAATTCTATATTAACAACTTAAATGAAGCTTAATAAGAACATGAAATCATTATTATATAGGATCTTTGTTATGAAAATAACCTTCTGTAGCTATTTAGATTTTATAAATAAAATTAAAATTTACCAGTGATCCAGTAATCTAATTTGAATAAACTTTTTTTTTATTTTATAAAGCTTAGTGAATTCTATTAAATAAAAAAAAATTTATTCAAATTGGATTATGAGATCATTGGTAAATTTTAATTTTATTCATAAAATCTAAATAGTCTTAAAAGGTCATTTTTATAGCAAAGATCCCATATATTCAAAATTGCTTGAAATATTGATTTACTGAAATTTACACCAAATTACATAAAATTAAGATTATTTAACAATTCTAATGATAGGATATCAATGCAGCTTCAAGCAATTATCAAGAATCATATAAATGATGTAATTGTTGAAGAATCGATTAAAATAAAGAAATTAGTAGCAGATAAACTAGGCTATGAAGATAAATATAACAATGAGTTTAATGAAGAAATGATTGATAATGAATTTGATGAAGGATTTGGTGATAAATTTGATGAAGGATTTGGTGATAAATTTGATAAAGGATTTGGTGATGAATTCAATGAAGAAATTGTTAAATTTGATAAAGTTAGTGATAATAAATTCATTGAAGAAAATATTAAATTTGATGAAGTTGGTGATGATGAATTCGATGAAAAAAGTGATTCTAAATCTGTGAAGGAATTGGAGATGATAAATTTGAGTAATTATTAAGTGAGCAAATGCTAGTTAATATATATAATTTTCTTTTTTTCAAAAATTTTTTTGCTTGTTTTGAGAATTCCGGTATAAGTTATATAACCATTCTAATTTATTCGATTATATATAATATAAATATTTGTAAAAGAAGAACATATAACTACAAAGCAATGACTAATGAAAACTGGAAGAATTCTCAAACCAAGTCAAGACCAATATGATAGAATATCAAGTGCCAACAACAACAGATACTATAGAAAGTCTTGAACATACAAGGCACAAAATAGATATTTGTATAACTAAAGCAGCTCTTAAACACATCCCAAACAAAAAATATACTATTAAAAACTTTTTTATACCTTTACACCAAAAGTCACACAACTACACAATGATCTCAAAAATATCAGACATCAAGTTTAAAAGCATTTTACATATAATACTACCATACCTAACAATATACAGAGCCTAATTGACCAAATCAATATAACACACAACTTTAACATCAACCCATCTTCACATCAACAATCAATTTGGTCACATGGATACAAGAAACAAAACTTTGCTAGAAAATACTCTATAATGCCAGAAATCTTGAAAATGCACAACATCTATGCAAACATATTAATACAGCAATTGACAAAAGATATGAATGATTACTTACACAACCAACAAAAATGATTAATAGTATACTAAATAGATACAAAGAGCCAGTGCATTTTCACAATATCAAAACTGACTCAGACATTATTACTGATCCCAAAATAATTAAACAACACATTTCAGACCATTTTAATGAATAGACAGCACATCATCCTTACAATATACAAATATTTAATGAATATTGGCAAACAGAATATATATCAAATCCAAAAATCAATCCTGAATGGTACAATTCTGCACTTGAACATATTAACATAAAAGAAGTTATACAAACTATTCAATAACTTCCAAATAACAAAACCTGCAGACCATCAGGAATTAGTTATAAGATGATTAAACATATCAGAATAGATATGCTAACAGCACTTATAGCATTCTTTAATAGATGCCTAACTCTACAAAACATTTTAAAACAATGAAAAAAAAGTAGAATATATCTGATATCAAAAAAGCCACAATTTAATGGAAATCTTAACAACACCAGACCTATTACTCTAGTTGAATACTCTAAAAAAGTCTATACAAAAATCTTTACTAACTGCTTAAACAAAATCCTTACAACTCATTCTATCTTAAATCTACATAATTATGTTGCACTTCTAGGCAACTCAACTAACAACCCTATATACATACTTAGCAACTTCATCAAAGATGCAACCTGCACTAAAAAACAAATCTGAATCCTATCACAAGACATGAGTAAAGCTTATGATTCAATTAACATCCAACTCCTTAACAAAGCATTACAATGAATACATATGCCTACATGTCTAGTCAATACTATAATTAATCTACTTCAAAACTGCTCCAATCAAGTAATTACTAACTTCGGCCCTTCTCCTTCATATGAAGTACATGATAGTATTGACCAAGAGAAACTATAACATTTCTTCTTTGGTGCATTTACTATAATCCACTTATTAACAACATAAACAAAAGATACACTAGTTATATCCCAATAACCAAATGGATCTCTCAACTTAATTCAATAAAATATCAATCAGCAACAACTTCAACATCAACCTTGTCATATATGGATGATACATTATAGTTAGCTAAAATCAAAGAACAACTCTAAGAGATAGTACAAACAGCATCAATGTTCTATACCATGTCTTATATCAAAGTTAACCCACATAAATTCATTTTAATTTCTAATATAAAATCAATTCCAACTATTAATTTCATGAACTCTATAATTCAAACACTACCTTGCCAAACACCCTTTAAATTTCTAGGATGTTGGTTTACAACTACCTCCAAATACGCTACCCAAATTAAACTAATCAAACAAGAAGCATTAGGACTCAATGAAATACTCAAAACCAAAAATATAACTAATAAACAAGCAGCATATATTATTAACACAGTTATTATCCCTACCCTAGAATACAACATACATAATATAGTTCTATTATACACAACATGCAACTCTATCCTATCACAATATATTACTACTACTAAACATAAATCTAAATTATCTACAACTACACCACATAGTACATTATTAAACCACAACATATATGGTATCAAAAACATCTGGGATATACAAATCCAACACCATATCTCAAACTTTTTACTTTGTATTAATAATCCTAACCTTATGGGCACAAGTACCCATATTAGACTCCAACAATTACAAAATAATTTATAGTCAACAACAAATATTCTATGTCATAACAACCCAATAATAGATGGACCAAACAAACATACCACTATTTTTAAAATTATACAACTACTTAATAACCTTCAACTAACTATTCAGATGCACTTTAGCAACTTCAGACCCTTCATACTTTCACATCTATACGCACCTATTGAAAAACTATTACACTTACACAAATTATATTCCCAATTCAAAAAACAATTGCATATAAAACAAATTATATATCTAGAACAACTAATCTCATATGATAACTCAGTACTACTAGATTAACAACATATTTCTTCATGAATACAACAAATTTCTAAAGGCCACAAACTATTATGGTTTCTAATCTTAGAAAACAAACTACTTGTCTCCCAACAAACAAGAAAAATTAACCTTCAACTTTTACAGTTATCAAATATAAATATATTATTTTTTACAACTAGACATTACAAAATCAAACCAAAACCTTGGTTAATAACATACAACCAAACATATATAATTATTAAAAAGCCAGAAGATATAATCAATTAGATAACACTATCTCTATTACATACTAGACAATCCAATTTAATACTTCACAAACAGCATTATATTCTTATCCAGACTACACCTGCAAAAAATGTACAGGATGCTCTTTGAACTCTGGATGTATACAAAATAAATATACATTTAATATTACAGCTAGCCTTACAACCAAATTTTTGGGAAGAACTGTCTATACAAACTCATCAAAAAAACTCAACCTACATTCTAACCTACTAGACCTACTTTACTTAATTGCATTAAAACATCCTATTACAATATCAACACCTTCTACAATTTCAATTCAGAATAACCCAATACTTGAATTATTTAATGACAACTATTCTTCACAAACATTGCAACAAATCGCACAACAAAATACACATAACTCTGATTATATCGACATTTTTGAGACATTAGTAAAAATTTTCAAAATGTCGATACAGTGAGTTATACCGACATTTTATATTAAAATTTTGAAAAAAATGGCAGTATAGAAAGATTTTTCTATAATGTTGTTATATCCAGATGTCAGTATAACCAGAGTGACATGTACTAATTACTCATAACTAACTTTCTATACTGATGGATTAGTAACATATATTACATCTGAACAATGTAAAATGGGAATTAGCTAGGTCCAAGTTCAAAATAACACAACTATACAAAGCTATTCAGCAGAAATTAAGCTTTGGCCTTTCTTATACAAAGCTGAACTTATTGCTATTTTATTAGCAATTAGCATCTGTCTTAGATCTAGTCAGGTCACAATATTCACAGACTTCTAATCAATTATATCTAAGTACAACAAACTCTTAAAATTATCACTAACACCAAACAAACGATATTTCTACAACTACTGGCTAATATGCATACCCTACTAAATCTAACTAAAAATTATTAAATCGAAGTCAACTTTCAAAAAGTAGTTGCATATAGCAACAACCTCTTCAACAACATAGCAGATAAACTAGCAAAAAACTAAAATCATCTATATACACTAGATTTTATATATAACAATATATACAACCTATCATATTATCTACAATACAACAACTTTGCATTTGAACAACCAACTAGAAGATCTATCAAAAACATTTGCAATGCCCAAAACATTACAATGTAGTCATTACAATATTACATAGAAAATATTATAACGATAGCTATAAAAATTAACTGAAATGCAACATGGTCTTATCTTAACAATAATAACAAAGGATCATCACTATATACAAATTTCAAACTTTGCTATAACAAAGCTTTTAAAATCAAAATAATGCTAAATATACTACCAATACTATCACATCTTCACTTATTATATTCATCAACATTTATTAACAATAACTGCATTTCTTGTAATGCACATGAAGGACCATGGTACTAATTAAACTGTCCTGATACACCAAATCTAAACCATACTATTAACAATACTATACAACAATTCTTCAATTTTAGCAAATTAGAAATCACAACTACAGAACTACAAGAACTACATAGCAAACTGTTCAGTCACCAATATTTAACTCCTAATAACTATACTTCAAATAGCACAAATATCTACATAACTTTACAAGGATATGTTCCTCAGTTACTTATTTAAACAATCTGAGAATATACAGACTCTAACCAAATTGCAACTAATATTATTACCAAATTTTTAACAAAACTATTAGATGAGATATACAACCAAATATGGAAACCATACTGCACA
>CAJVQA010008588.1:0-12829 GCA_910591915.1 Cetraspora pellucida
ATGTTTGATATGTATAACATTTCGCGCAGTAATCATTCAACCAATCAGATCGCAGCTTTCTTATTAATTTGGTTATTGGATTCGATCTTTGTGTTCCTATGATCGGAAATGGATGATCTATACCTCGTTAGAATTGTCTTAGTGAGCTGATTCGAATGGTGGTGGTTTCATCAAATTCTGTCCAGTGGTTTAAGAGTTATGATCATTTTTGTAGGTTAACAACAGTAGCACTGTTGAAAGTTCAGACTACTTTTCTATTCAAACCTTTCAAGTAAGCTTTTGTTTTTTTATCTGGTTTTTGTAATTTATACAGTCTAAGAACTTATCATAAATTCATATCACCTAGTACCAGTTTGTATTTCTTTATACAACATTGTATGAATACCTAGACCTTTTAGTTATGCTAGTATAATACAGGTTACAAATATCTAATTTCAACTAATTACAAAGAATAGTTAATCAAAATACAAAAAGAATTGCAAATTTTTCACTGTTACTAAGATTTGAACTCTAGATCTGCCACTTGAAAGTTAACAACCTGATCATTTTATTAAGTTGTCACACTTTAAGATATAGCTTTAAATTAAAGTTTCTTAATATATTTATTAATAACTTATTTCTATTTATTTATTTTTATATTGTCTTCTAAGTGTTATATATTTTGGCATTAAGCATAAGATGTATTATATTATTTGCAATTTGCATATTTTTTATATTCATAATTTTCATTATATTTAAATTTATTAAATATTAATATATATTATTTATAATTGTATTTTGCATTAATTATATTTTTTAATTAACTTAATTTACTTATTAATTGCTATATTAAATATATAATAATATATTATATACAAATTATACAGATTAAATAAATTATATATTTGATCTAAAGAAGGATAGTGATTCTAGTGTAGTAGTTGGGTTATTATTCTCTAAGTGGTAGGTTTAAGGTTCAAATCCTACCTACAATGAAATTTAGAAATTAATCTGTATTATAGAAACTGTCTTCTGTCAATTGATTAGTCTTATGCAACTGTAATCCAAGTATATTAAGTTAGGTTTTACTTGTCATTAGGAGCTCAGGACATTTATATAAAGTGTAATATTATATATATATAGAGGAATGTTAATAACTAATGTTGCATAAGACTTTAATGCAAATCTATAATAAGATTGCCAGGCACAGAAGACTAAGGACCCAAGAAAACAGAATCCTACTTGGAAACTCTTAAGTAAAAAGATAGTATAAACTTTTGATGATGCTGTCAGACTGATAAAAGCCTATAAAACATCTTTATAAAAACAGGCAGATAAACCAGATAACAAGATATGTAAAGAAGCATATAATCAACCAGGCTGCTAGAATTACTAAAGAAAAAAAATACTAAGATATACTATACTAGGTTATCTGAATTGGAAATCTAGAGAGTTTGTCAGTTCTAAGTTGCAGTTAGTAGGAGATGATGAAGAAAATGTTAAGAAGATAGGTACTGAGTTTGGATAAACTTTACAAGAGTAGAAATAGTATAACATAGTAGTTTAAGGTTAGTCCTAACTGTAAGTATTAAGTAACTATAGTGTGTTACATAAAACTAAGTTAGCTATGTGTAGAACATAGAAGGTTTTAATAATGATACTTCTGAGAATATATTGCATGAAATAAGATATGAGGTTCTAAGAATGCAGATAAGCATCTAGACCTTCTTGACTAACTTACATAGCAAAGATAATCTAGTAATACAATAAAAATTGCAGTATAGAGAATTTAAATAGGCAACATCCTAGTTGGGTTGCAGATATGGCAGCTAGTATAAAACCATTAGTAGACTACTTAATTAGACACCAAAAGTATACATATAACTAGTTGTACTCTTTAATATAAAAAGACTTCTTTGAGGCCTTGGCCATAAGTTCCTATATTCTAACTACTAAATAAAAAATCTTAGCTTCAACAAAAGATAGTTTAAATACAAAAAAAAAAATATATTTGATCTAATGTCTAATATAATAAAATAATATAAACTTATTTTTAAATTATTTATATTTATAAGAATGTAATGATTTAGTAAAGTGAATAAGTTGTCAACCTTCCAAGTAGTAAATAGTAAGTTCAAAACCCACTAACAGTAAAAATTTAGATAATTATTTATGTAATATATAGATGATTTATGACAATAGCATTCTGTTGATTAGTTGGAATAAGATATCTGTAACACAATTACATTAGCATAACTGGCAGATCATAGGGCTTCTATGCAAAGTTGAAGTTATACAAAGAAATGCAAACTGGCATTAGGTAATGCAAATCTAAGATAAGTTCTCATAATTATATAAATTCATAAATTAGAAAACTAAAGTCTACTTAAGAAGACCTGAGTAGAGAGATAGCACAAATCTTTAACAGTATTACTATAAAAGCTAGACTTAAAAAATAGATACCAATGCAGAAAAAATCAGGCAAGCAAAAACCTCAAATAAAAGGTACTACCAACCAGGTTATCAAAGTTTTAAACTGAAGAAAAAAGATCTTAGAAGACAGATCCTAAGGTACTAAGAACAGGTTATAATCCTTTTAGGCTATCTGAATTGGAAGTTTGAGGTCAGAAGCAGTAATATACTATAAGTACTAAGGATATGCTGTGAAGTTGGTACTAGGGTCTGGGTGAACTTTGCAAGGATAAGTGCTATTAACAAGAGATTAAATATTAGTAATTAGTTAGCAAAAGAGTCTTTTAGAGCCCTATAGTCAGGTAACATACTCTGAAATATGTAATAGCTTAACAAACATATAGACAGAAAGGTTACAGCTAGATAAGATGGCACTTAGATATACAGAAACTTGTGTGCTATTTGTTAGTATAAGTATAGAAATTAGAGTGTTTAAATAGATAATCTTCTAGTTGATTGCAGATATAGCAGTTAGTGTAGAACCTGCTATATGAACAAACTACTTAAAATAAATAACCAAAAGTTGTATATATGGCTAGCTGTAGACTTACTTTGTACAAGTTATGTAACCATAATTAAAAATACAGTAAAGGCAATAGCTGCTAATAATCACAGTCTTAGTGAAAGCAAAAAAAAAATTTTTATATTTGTATTAATATTTTAATTTTTACTTTATATAATAGTAAATATAACTATACAACTCTTTCTGATAATCATTTGAACCAAACTTTTCAAAAAGCCAAACTACAAAAAAACAATATAGTTAATATATTAAACTTTATAAAAACTTTTCCAGAGTACTGTACACATATAGTTGAATATTGAAATAGAGTTAAAAAAGAAGTTGCAGCTTTGTAGTGACAGTTTAAATGCATTTTGGAACTATAAAAGAAGTAGTTAGTAAAAGCCAAAGTTTTTTATCAAGTAAACAACAAAGTTGAATATATTAGTTCTATACAACTGTAAAACCTACAAAGAACACCTATAAAGGTTAAGAACTTACAAAAGCTACAAGTTGGTTTACCTCTCACCTTTACTTTGTGTTAAGGAAATTTTGTAAAAATGAATGATTTAGCCTACCCTCTTTTAAAGATTAATATGTAAACTACCAAAACAGTCAGCAGTATTTATTTTCTAAATAGGTTTATTAATAATATAGATCAAAAACAATACAGTAATACAAACATAACTATACATATGCTTCAAAATACTAAAAACTTGAAAATACTGTCTTCAGACTAATTAGTGCTTTATACCAACCCTCTATGATCAAGTCAAAGATTTTTTCTTTTCTATATAGTGTTTTGTTAAATAATCTAAGTAAATAAAAAAATAGTAAAGTTATTTCTATTTAATATAGTTTATAATTTTTAAAGACCTAACACAGATATACAATTGTGACCATCTAATATTTGTGAATTGCAAGTTTTACATATTTTCTTTTTCTTGTTTTTTTTTTTTTTTTTCTTTTATTTATTGATTTGTATCTTTTACTATTTACCCTATATTTCTGTTTTGTTTTTTATATAAAAAAATTTTTTTTTTGCTTCCCTATGAAAAGATGTTATCAGATTAGTGATATTCTATTGTAGAGCAGCAGTCAGATGAGCAGTCTATCTCTAACTGAGATAGTGCAACAGGTTGTACTTAGATACTATTTGGGTGACCAAGTAATGCTAAACTTATATATCAGAAAAATTTTATGTAATCTGTATAGTTTCAAGAATTCTAATAAAGTACTAGTGTGACTGCTAAAGTTAAAAAAAAAATAGTAAATATAACTATATATATATATTTATTATTAATATATTCATAATTTATATAATGTATTCTATTTAATTATATTATTAAAAATTCTTTATTATTCTTTTGAACATTAATTAAACTATTAAAAAAAACCTATAAGATGTAGTAGTTTAGTAAAATAAATAAGTTGTTAATTTTTTAAATGGCATATTATAAGTTCAAAACCTACTAACAATAAATTTAAAATTTTATCTGTATTATGCAACTATTTTTAATAATTATATTAAGATATCTGTAATTATAATTATATTAGCATAAATGACAAATTATAGAATATTTGAATAACTAGTTATATAGAAAAATGCAAACTGGCATTAATAATACAAATCCAAAATAAAACTTTATAGCTGTGTAAATTTATAAAAATTAGAAAACAAAAAGCTTATTTGAAAAAACCTAAGCAAAAAGATAGCACAGATCTTTAATAGTATTACTATAAAGACTAGTTTTATAAAACTAATACTAATGTAAAAAAACTGAATAAATAAAAATTTTAAATAAAAAGTATTACCAATTAAACTACTAAAATCAGATTAAAAAAAAACATATCAGACTAACCTGATATATTAAAAGATAAACTACAGTTCTACTAGGCTATCTGAATTAGAAGTTTAAAAACAAAAGCAAAATATATTAAAGTATTTTGAATATACTATAAAGTAGTATTAAAGTTTAAATAAACTTTGTAAGAGCATAGTAATTTAATAACTAGTTCTAACTACAAGTATTAGCTTTTTTTTTTAATATTATAATAAGTATATGCAATCCAGAATTTTATTGATAGTATATATTAGCTAGTATCTGTTAATGTAACAGACACAAAGGCAATTATAAAAAGAATGTACAACTAGCTACTTATACAACTTTAGTTATTGTCTAATTTAAGTAGTCTGCCCAAAGGTTCTACACTAGTTGCTATACTTAGGACCCATCTATAAATCTTCTATTTAAACACTTTGATTCTGTATTTATTATGTTCTACTAATAACTTTAGTAAACTGGTAAAGATATGTTATAGTTACTAAGTTATGTTTAACTTTGTACTAAATCTACCAGAGTCTTCTAAATCTTATACTTATAGCTAACTTAGTATTGCTTTGGCCTAAATCATTATTTATAATTAAGACTAACTATTATACATTTATAAGATTCATTCAATTCTCAGTACCTATCTTTCTGATTTCTTCTTTATTATATTCTACTAACTGCAGCTAAGAACTAATAAAACTCTTTAAATAGCCTAATATAATATACTTTAGTATTTTTTTTCTTTGGCAATTCTGGCAACCTGGTTGGTCATGTCTCTTTTATACATCTTATCATCTGGTTTATTTATCTATTTTTATTAAAAATGTTTTATAAGCTTTTATCAGTCCAATAGCACTGTCAAAAATTTGTGCTACCTTTTTATTTAGGATTTCCAAGTAGGCTTCTGACTCTATAGTTTCTTCACTTTCTGTACCTGATAGTCTTATTATAAATTTGCACTGAAGTCTTATGCAACACCAATTAAACATTTCTATATATATATATAACATTACACTTTGTATAGATGTCATAAGTTTTTATTCAAGATGGTGCAACTGAAGGTTACAAATATATCCAATTCAACTGATTAACAAAGTCAGTTATTATAACACAGATATAATTTTCAAAATTCATTATATATGAAATTTGAACTCTAGACCTGCCATATAAGGGTTAACAACCTAACCACTTTACTAAGTTGCCACACTTCTATTCAAGTATTAGTTTAATTATAGTAATAATAAATTAGTTATAAAATAAGTATACAGAAGGCTTTAGAAAATTTATTTTAAAAATAAAATAGTTTTAAAATTAAACAAAAATTAGGGTGTGGCGACTTAGTGAAGTGAATAAGTTGTTATACCCCCAAGTAGTAGGTTGTGAGTTCAAAACCCACCGATAGTAAAATTTGAATAATCACCTATGTAATATATAGACAGTATTATGATGACAACATTCTGTTAATCAGTTGGAATAGGATATCTGTAACTATGGTCGCACCAGCATGACTGGCAGGTCTGGGGCATTTGTGTAACCTGTTACACAGAGGAATGCAAACCAGTACCGAGCAGTGCAAACCTAAAATAAGTCTTTGGGCTGTATAAATCCATAAAACTATAAAGCTAGAGCCCATTTGAAAATTCTGAGCAGAGAAATAACACAGATCTTTGACAGTACTACTGTAAAGGCTAGACCTAGGAAATGGATATCAATATGAAGGATTCAGACAGGCAAGAACCTCAGGTGAAGGGTACTACCAACCAGGCTACTGAATTTCAGACCAAAGGAAAAGGATATTGGGCCGGCCTCAATATACCAAAAACAGATCACAGTCCTATCAGACTATCTGGATTGGGAGTCTGGGTTCAAAGCAGGGGTATACTAAAAGTACTAGGGATATGCTGTGAAGTCAGTACTAGAGTCTGGGTGAACTCTGTAAGAGTAGCCTATGTTAGTGTTCTAAAAGTGAGTAGATAGTTAACAATAGGGGGCCTCTTGCACCTTACTGGCAGGTGATATACTCTAAAATATGTAACAGCCTGGAAACCAGTACAAAAAGGGTAGGTACCATACTGCTCAGACGATATACCAGGTAGGTATATACAGGGGGTTAGTTGGGGTTTCAATATGACAGGGTGGATGATCAGAAGGTTTAAATGAATAATCTCCTAGTAGGTTATAAGTACAGCATCTAGTATAGAACCTTAGGGCGAACTACTTAAATAGGCAACCAAAAGTTGCATGTGTAACTAGCTGTACTCTTATCTCTGTAAAAATAGTTGTAATAACTAACCTGATATAAAGTCAATAAAGTATCACCACAAGTATGGCTTTAGCAAAAAAAAAAAAAAATTAAACAAAAATTTGTGTATAAATCAGTAAAATTAATATAGATTGCAAGTTTAAAAGTTTCAAAATAGAATATTCAAGCAGAAGTGTTAGGTATAGCAATTAGTAAAAACCTTCAAGTGAACTCTTTAAATAGATAATATAAATAAGTTATATATATAATTAATTTTATATTCTTTTTGTCATAGTTTAATATAGATTACATTATTAAAAATGTTAATAAAAATCAAAAGATCTAAAAGATTATTTAAAAAAAAAATTAATAGAAATCTATTTAATTACACCTTTATATTTTATAACTTTAAGTTAAAATTCTTTAATTCAATTGTTGATATTCTTATTTTAATTTGTCTATTTTTGAATTGTTTTCTAAAAGTTATATATTTGACATCAAGCATAATATATTACTTGCAATTTGCATATATTATATTATTTTTATTTTTTTTAGAACCAAATTTATTAGTAAATTAATAAAACTCTTTTTTATAAATTCTAATTTACTAAGAAAATAAAAATTTGATATACTGTATACAATGCAAAAACAAATAAAAAAAACTAAATAAGTATATAACAAAAGCTTAATTTGAACCTAATAGACAACAACTAACAAGTTGATATAAATATATTTATAACAAACAAAGCAAAAATTAAAAGAAAAAAAAATAAATAATAGCCTTAGAGCCTTATATTTGAATTTTTTCTTTAAACAGTTACAATTATCAATAAACAACAAAATAACAAGCAAACTGCAAGGGCATAGTGACCTAGTAAAGTGGTCAGGTTGTTAATTCCTCAAGTAGTAGGTTGGGTGTTCAATCCTATCAACAGTAAAAATTTGAATAATTATCTATATAATATTCATATTATGGCAACTGTTATTAATAATTAGATTAGAATACCTGTAATGGTGATTATATTAGTATGACTGGCAGATTATGGAGCATCTGTGCAATGTTAAGTTATACAAAAGAATGCAAACTGACAAATCAGGCAGTACAAATACTAGATAAGTTCTTGTGGCTGTATAAATCTATTAAAATTGGGTAACAAGAAGTTTATTTAAAAAGACCTGAGTAGAGAGGTAGCTGGATTTTTGACAGCTCAACTGTAAAGACTAGTCTAATAAAATGGATACCAAGATCTAGTAACTGGTTGTAGTAGCTAAACAGGCAAGAACCTCTGGGTTGAGAGTTTTAGAGATATCACCAACCAGGCTGCCAGAATGAACTAAAGAAAAAAGATATTGGGCTGACCTGATATACTGATAGACTGGTTATAGTTTTATATAGGCTATCTGAATTGAAAGTTTGGTAAAAAGGTAGAGAAAAAGGCAGAAGTATACTAAAGTACCAGGATTATGCTGTAAAGTAGATGCTGGAGTCTAAGTGAACTTTACAAGAGCACAGCAGTTTAATGATTAAGCCCTGACCCAAATGTTAGTTCTGCTATAGCAATACCTAGATTAGCTGTAAAAATAGATACAGAAGGCTCTTGGAGGTTTATCTTAAGAATAAATTAGTTCTAAGGTTAAGATGATGATCTGGGCATCTAGAATAACCTAGTGAGTTAATACAAGTTACAGATTCAGAAAATTTAAATTAGAACACCCAAGCAGAAGTGTTAGATATAACAATTAGTGAAGAACCTTTGGATGGACTCCTTAAATAGGTAATATAGAAAAGTTACACATGTAGCCAATTGAATACTCTCCTGTAGTAGTTCATTAAACCACAATACCAAGAAGTGATTAATAAAAGTCAAAAGACCAAAAAGGTTATCTTAACACCAAAAAAAAAAAACAAGCAAACTGCCAAAAAGCAAAACTAACAACAAATTAGACATGACCTTTTTTTTTTTTTTTAATATTAATAATGAGGCTATGCCTCTATCTTTATTGAATATTTATTTGAAATTTTTACATAAAGCATAAATTTACTTTTAAAAATATTATAAAAAGAGTAGAAGCTCAGACTAGTTTATCTGTGACCTAAACTAACAGGAGTAGCCAAGGCTTATCTAGATTTGGGTGTTTGTAATAATATATGAAAGGTTAGTTTGATATTTTATCCATTGTATATATCAGAAATTAATTTTAGAATAAATTGAGTTAGAAAGAAAAGATTGAGATAAGTGTAGAGTAAGATTAGAAGGTGAATTGAAAGTAGGAAAATGAGCTGTTGATCTTGAAATACAGTAAAGAATCTAAATTTTATGATATACTTGTTGGTTAAGATGAAGTAAAAACTTTATAATAAGAATTATAGTTATTTTTTTAGATAATAGGTTTGAGACAATAGAAATAATTTCATTTGGCACTAGGCCTGATAAAGTTGAAAAGACTGATGATAAGTCTATTGTGTTGTGTGTAGTCATACAATACAGTTGTCTAATTTGGCAGTGAAGTTTAGTTATAGTTTTAAAAGTGGTATCAAGTGTATTTGTATTTAAAGTGTGTTGTAATGAACTGTCAATAAGGTTGTATAGCAGTTGATCAGATGGATATATTATCCAATGAAGATGAGAACTGGTTTCATGGTATTGGTAACAAGTTGGTAGATATGAGTAGTATCGTTTGTGTAGAGTGTGTGGAGTAGAAAAATCATCAAGTAGAATTTTAATTCTGAAAGATTTAAGAGCAGAAGATTGAAAGCTGTATGAAAAGTTTGAGATTTTTTGATTATTATTAATGTATAGCCAAGTAGCTTGCCAATTAATTTGGTTGAAGATTTTGTTCCACTTTTGAAATCAGTTTTGTGTAATCTATAAACCATAAATATGTGCATGACAGATTGTATGAATACTGTAATGAATAGGTAATTCTAAAGAGAAGTTTTCAAGATTTAGAGTATAAGATAGATTATAAATATTGTATGACATAAAAATTAGATATGGTAGGTTATAATGGTTTCATGCTAGTTGGTTAGCAAGGTTGTTGTACATGTTGTTTTGATGTGCAGTTACTTTGTAAGAGATAATTTGAATTTTGTATGAGTTGACAAAGTTGATAAGTGAGTTCTATAATGAAAAATATGGTGTGTGTGTATAGGATAAGGTTGTAGAAGAGTTTACAATGTTTTGGTATTTGGAAATTACAGATTGAGAGTCTGTATATATGTTTATAATACTATTTCTAGGTGCAGTAATAAGAGCAGATAGAATAGTGGTAAGTTCAGCTTTAAATGAACAAAGCTATAGTTTTGTTTGAGCTTGGAATGTATGTAGTATAGAGTTATTAAAAATTTGGACCCATCTAATACCCATAGAGCATTGTAAAGTACCCAAGTCAATAACAGAGCCATCTGTATAAAAGTGAAGTTCTGACAGATTAGCATTATAGTTGGCTATTTGTTAAAGATTGCGTGTAAATGAACAAGATTCGAAAATTGTAAAAATTAGTTGAGTAGCAATAGTAATGTTTGGAAGATCTGGAATTTGAGTAGGATGTCGAATTGTAATAGAGTATATGAGGTCAAGATGGTTAGCATTAAAATTAAGAGTTTTGTTATAAGTGTTAACTCGATCCAAGAATCGAGTTGAGAGATTAGTAGGAATAGCAATTGTACATTTGTTAGCAATTGTTTGAGAATTAAGAGAACAGCCTGAACATATATATGATTGAATAAGTGAAAGGTGATAAAGTTGAGTAAATTGTAATTCAATATTACATTGCCAGTATGTAATAAGAATAGATCCAGATACAGAAGGTTGTCTTCTGGCTTTGCTAGCAATAATTTGATCATCAAGTACTGTAATAAGCCATGGTTTTTTGTAAGATAAGAAGTGTCCAGTTGTATAACAATAGTAGTTTGTATCAGATAAGTGTAGGTGTTGGTAAAGTGTATGATTATAAGAGTAACTTGTAACTTGGTCTTCTAAGTAGGTAAACCAAAATGGCTGTTTGCCTTTAGAAATCTTGTAGATATAAGGAGAGATGTGTTTTTAGTCCAATAAGCATGAGTTGTTGAATGTAGTAAGTTGATCAAGGTATAGAATACCATGATGCTTAAGTTGTTTTTTAAAAGTTGTGTATTTTAGGTATGAGCACAACAAAGATTTTAATAAGATAGAACCTTGTTGTATAGTGTAGAAGTGAATGTAATACCAAGATGTTTAAAAAGTTGAATTATTTTAAAGTTAGTAGTATGTTTGTTTGGTCTATTAATAATATAATTTTTATGAATTAAGATGCTAGTAGGTGATCAGAGATTGTTTTGAAGCTGTTGAAGTCGAATGTGAGTGTTAATACCAAGAAATCTGAAGAGTTAAGTCTTTTAATATAATTAGTAATATGGTGTTGAAGTTGGATATCCCATATATTTCGAATATTATATAGTTGGGAATGAAGTAGTATACTAGTAGGAATTGTACAGCTGAGTTTGGCTTTGCTTTTAACAAGTCCAATGTGATTGGTAAGAATTTTGTTACATGTATTCTGACTTAGAACAATGTTATGGATGTGATATTCAATTGTGTGAATAATAACTGTGTTGATAATATATCATGTGTGTATGTTAGTGATCTTTTTAGTACTTACAATTTTTATAAGATGTAATGATTCAGCTATAATGAGCTTAGTTTGTTTTGTTTGCTTGTTGTTAAGTGTAAACCAGCATCCTAAAAACTTAAATGGTTCATTTGAAAAATGGAGATTAAGTAAATGATTATTGTAAGTGATAGGACTGTAGTTAGTTGGAGGGTTATTAGTTGTAAATATTGATTTGGTAGGATTGATTTGGATATTGGCCATGTTGTAAAAGGATTCTGCTATTAACAGAATTTGTGAGAGTTCTTGCTGTAAAGATGCAATCTATAAAGTGTTATCCATATAGGCAAGAACAGAGCAGTGGGATTTGAGTTTGTTAAATGTTTGATTTTTTAGGTTACTTGACCAGAAAACTTTAGTATTGTATCTATTAAAGTTATTGTAGATCTATGAGATAAGTGGGTCATAGTATATTCTTCATAAAAGTGAAGTAATGGTTTCTCCCTGGTCGATACCATTATGAACTGGATATGAAGAGGTAAGACCAAGATTTGTAATAACTTGATTTTGTCAATCAGTGAGTAAATTAATAATAGTGTTGGTAAAAGTATCAGAAAGGGCAAGATGCTGCAAAGAGTATTTAAGAAGTTCAAGATTAACTGAATCATAGGCTTTGCTTATATCTTGGGACAGAAGCCAAATTGATTTTTGATTGCATGATGCATCTTTAGTGAGGTTATTGAATATATGTATAGGTATTGAGATACAATTGTTAGGCAAAGCAATATAGTTATATAGTAAAAGAATTGGGTGTTGTGAAAATATTTTACTGATTCTGTCAGCAGTAATCTTTGTATAAACTTTGCAGATGTGTTCAATAAGGCTTATAGAATAAGTAAGGTTGAAATCTCAATCAAATGTGTTTTGCTTTGGAATTGGATAAATTCTGCTATGTTTCTATTGTTTAGGTATTTGGCTTGAGTTAAGGCATTAGTTAAATAGAGCAGTTATGGCTTTAATGCAAGTAGCACCTACATGTTTGAGCATTTCATAACCTATACCTGTAGGTTCACAGGCTTTCCTATTTGGAAGTTTTGTTATAGTTTGAAGCACTTCTTCTTTTGTGATAGAATTGGTAAGAGGGTTATACTATTGGGTGTCAATATGTGCTTGTGGTTGATATTGTGTAGACCAAAAATTATGAAATAAGTT
>CAJVQA010008589.1:0-12827 GCA_910591915.1 Cetraspora pellucida
GGTGTTTTTAACAATTTTTATTAGATGTCTAAGTTCTTTGAATGATGTGTAGATTAAGGTAGAGTTAGAGGAATATTGATGATTGTAGCTACATTTATGAGTTTTTTTGTTAAGGATAGAATGTATTGCAGTGTTAATTATTGAATGATCAATCTTGTGCCAAGTAGTTTCAAGGCTTTTATTGGTATTGCTATTGAGTGGTGTATTGTGAAGGCTAAGATTGTAAGAAAGAAGGTTGGAAAATTCTGTTCATTTGTCAGTTAACATAGCTTTGTAATTGAAGATTCTGTAGCTAATACCAGTATGATGACATGAAGGTTTGCTATATGCATTAGTAAAAGTCCAAGTAGATATAAAAATAAAGTAGTTACTAAGTGTTAAGGTATTGCTATCATCAAGTTTATATGAAAGAAAGAATTGAATATTGAATGAATTAGGCCAGATATAATCAATGCAACTGTAACTAGTATTGTTTGATTATATAAAGTGCTTGTTATCAACATGTGCAATAAGATTAAACATGTTGAAGTGGTGTAAATAATTAATAAGTTTGAACTTGGATAAAGAGCTACAGATGTCATCATATGTGTTAAAGTCTTCGAGTATTATTGAATGAAGGTTGTGTTGAAGAGCTTGTTGAATCCATGTAATAACAGTATTTTGTATATTGTTATATTTCTGCATATCTGTAGAAGAAAGGTAGATAGCTATAATTCGAAGTTTGATTTCACTTTTAAAAAATAGATCTAAAGCAATTGCTTTACCAAGGTATGTTTGGCAGTTATGTATATGTGGTTGTAAGTATTTTTGAATCATAATAGTAGCATCTTCTGCTGAACTTTTTGAATTGGCCTAGAAGTAGATGAATAAGTTGTTATTGTAAAATTAAAAATTAGTACTGTTAGCGATTTTGGTTTCAGTAATACAAAAGATATGGATATTATTGTAAAGACAATAATTTTGCCAAGCTTCTCTTTTAGTTACTGTATTATAATCTCTAATATTGTGTGTACAAATGTTTAAGTGAAGGTCATGTAAAGTTTGTGTAAATGTGGATACTTGTAGTATAGTGTAACTGTTTAGAAATAAATCAGGTAGGATGAGAGTAGGATTAGAAGGATTTGATCTAAGAGGAAGGTTGTAAAAGATAAGAAGAAGATAAGGATGGATAACAGTATGATTAGGTAAGAGAGAGTTATTTGGAAGATATATGTGGGTTTCATTATAAGTATTGCTCACAGAAAAAATAATACTAGAGACAGTGTTATTATGATTATATTTGTTAATATATTGTATAAGAGATTGAATCATTTGATCATGGAAAAGAAGTGGTAAGTTGTATAAAGAAGAAATTTGTTAAAACATGTATGAAGATTATAGGAGCTTAAAGATGTTGAGAATGATCTTCTGAGATTGTCTTCTACAGGATCGATCACCATATGCTTGGCTCTAACTGCTATGCAAGGTACCAAAGTCTGCCCTGTATATTGGGTTTGACTGTCATAATCTTGGCCTTCTACATAAATAGGCTTTACTGCCTGCCTACTTACATTATTTTTCCTATTAACTACTGTGGATATGTTATTTAATAGAATGGCAGCTGCATCTATGGGTTTTGTAGAAGACAAATTTATTGAAAAGGAGCCTATTTTCTTGTTCTAAAAAGAGTGACTCTGCGATAGATGTGAATATTTCAAATTTGATATTGAATTTTTTATGTAAAATTGTTTCAGCTTCTGGCAATGCTTTTTCTTTGTAGAATTTTGTTATTGCAAAATAGTTAGAGGATTCATTGTGAGTGCAATCGAAGTATGTAATGACACATGCAAGAAAGTCAGTATCAATAAGTTTAGGTGTAAGGAAGTTGATAGCCTGTTGTTTGTCCATTTTGTTGATGTTGTGGTTTTTTGCAGCAGTATTTTGATAAATAGTTAGGTATTGATAAAAGTATAAAGCTTGTCATTTTGGATTAGTTCTGAAGAATTAGCAGAACAAGTTTACTCTTCTGCTTTTGCTGCCAATTCATCTAAAACTGTAGTAGGGATTTGTTTAGTGAATGTAGCTTCATGTTTTCCTTTGATATAGAATATTGTAGCATCAAGAAAGGGTTCATTCCAGGCTTCAATTTCTTTTGGATAGGTATTGTATGATGCATCGAATATATTTCTGATAAGTTTGGTTGAGTTGTATATAAGTTGTGGCTTAGGATTTGTTTTTTGAGTTTTGCTAGATTTATTTTCAGTTTCTGATTCTTTTTTTTTATTATCTTCTTTTTCTTTATCTTTAGTTGTGATTGGCTCAAGATAAAGACATTTGGGGTCTGTGCAATTAAGTATGTGGTGGTTGGCATGTCTGAAGGTTTCATTACATCTTTCATAAAGACTAGTTAGTTTTTTGAACTTAATGATGATAGGTAGAAGCTTTTTAAGATGTGAAATGAAATGTTGTCTAAATTCATATTTAAGATAGTTTTGGATTTTAGTTTTGTTGATGGTATTGGTAAATTGATAACTGTATATAGGAAAAATTTTTTCAAACTATTTATTAAAATGATTAAGCGAATTTTTTAAAGATAGTATATTGTATTTTTTAAGGAATAAGGTTTTAGAAAGGTTGAAGTTAAGTTTAATATTAAAATGGTTATCCATTTTAATAAAGAGAAACTGATGTTGTTTATTAACTTCAGTAACCTCAGATGTTATGTTAAATCTTTTGGGTCTTAGTTTGATATCTTCTGTGAATTTAGTGTAGTTAATTGCTTGATAGTTATCAGAGGGATATAAGTGAAGTTGGACAAGATTAATACAAAATTGTAGTTGGTTATGAGTTTGGATAGGTGAAATGGTGGCTGAAGAGATGAATATTTCTGAATAGTTAAGTTTAGTAAAAAGGACTGTTGTGAATGTAAGAATAAGTTTTTTAAGTGTTTCTTCAAGAATGTTAAATGGTATTGTAGCAGCTTTGTTATTATCAGAGTTATGTTGTTGGATTAAGTCAGTAAGAAATTGAGGTCTAGCATCAGCCATTTGTCTAATTAATAGATAAAAGCTTGCTTTGAGTGGATCTTGTTTTCCGACTACTTCTTTAATAACTTTGCCAGGATAGAAGTTATGAAGATATTCTTTAAGAAAATTGAAGAGTTTTCAGAACATTTCTGTTTGTAATTTTGTATGGTTTTGTATTTCATCAGTAACTGGAAAGTTTGCTAAGAAGTCATATGATGGGTTGAGTTTGGGTCTTGTTACTTAGATGTAAGATTAAGCCAATTGAGGTTGTTGAAGTGGTTTTTTGTTAGACTGTTGTTTGTGTGAAAGCGGTAAAGCTTGATGTATAGGTTGTTGTTGTTGTAATTGTTGTGTTTGTTGGATTTGTGATTGTTATTGTAGTTTAGGTGATGTAGTAGAGCTGTCAATATCCATATCATTGTTAATAAAATTTGTTTTTTCAAAGTTAGATGAAGTAAATATGAGTTCTGAAACAAGAAGGTTGTTTGAATTTTGATCAAGCAAAGAAGTAACAAGCTGTTAAGTTGAAAGTTTATGTTGTGAAGATGGACCTTGTTCAGGGTTTTCAATAGGTTGGGGTTTGGGTTGATTAGTTAAGGTTATTTTTTTATAAATTTCAGCTAAACAATTATTATGATATACTGTATTTTGATAGAAGGTAAATTCATTTTATAATGCGTAGTTGTTGTTGGTCACTTTACAGTTAATGGGGATTTGGCATTTAGGACAAGTGTGTGTATGAATAGTAGCTGTAAGAGATGGTGGAACTTGAGATTTAGATTTTGCAAGTGCTTCTTGGAGCTTTTTGGCTTGTTTATTGGTTGTTGTTTTATCAGTTTTGTTAATAAGTTCATAAGTTTTATTGTTTTCTGCAATAAATTTAGTGTGAAATAATCCACACATGCACTTGATTGTTGCAGTTGTTGCAGAAGCAGAAAAGAAATGAGTTGATAGATGAGATCTAAGTTTCATGATAATACATTTAGTAGATTTGTATTTGTCCAAGATAGCTCTTACTTGTACAAGTTCATTTTTATAGATGGTAATGCCATAAGAGCTTGTATGATTATTAAAGAAATAATCAAGATCTAAGGTATCTGGTGTTTCTGTACTAAGAGTAGGCATAGTTTTACAAGTTTATTTAGAAGCCAAAGTTTAGGTTACTTAGTAGAATTTTTTGTAATCTTTGATTAAAGATTTTTTTTAAAAATTTAATTATAGTATAAATTTAATTGCAAGGTATAATTTGTATTTGCAAGGGTTTGACAATGATTACTGTGGCTGCTGCGGCTTGTGTAACCTTGTGTAACTTAAGTACCACAAGTTTGTGGCTGGTATGGCTAGTGTGGCTAATGTAGTACAAATTTTTAAATAGTTGAGTATTACAGTAACTATTATATAATTGAGTACAAAATTTATTTTTAGTAAGTTAATACAAGATAATTTGTAACAAATAAATTTCTTTTTTGGATAAATTTAATTTACATAATATAAAATTAAATGAAACCAATTTTAGAAATGATTTAAGGTTACACAAAAACAGTTTGGAGAAAAAATTTGGGAGTAAGGACAAAAGAATTAAAAAAAAGAAAAAGAAATTACAGAGAAGTTAAAGTTGTTTTCTATTATAATTCCATCAAATTTAGGGTTGCAAGCTTCTTTTTGGGCTTGTTTTGATCGAAAGAAAGTGTTTTACAACTTTTTTTATGACTGTAGAATAGATTAATAAAATACTTTATGAGAAATAATTAAAAGTTTAATAGTGAAGACCAAAGGCCATTTTGGCAGTATTAAACTGTGAGTTCGAAAGTTATAAACTTGAAACTTTTAGAATATATATAAAATTAGGAGCTAAGCAAGTTTATTTAAGATACTAAAGTTGGTTATCTTAATAAAATAACCAGATGTTGATGATTTTAGTACTGATAAATTTTTAGTTATTTTTATATAAATAGAATTTATGAAAAGAGTTTTTTTTTTTTTTTTTCTATCTTTTTTCTTAATTTTTAATATATAAACATATTATTGTTAAAATATTATCTTATATCTTTTTTATGATATTATTATTTTTTAAATAATATTTTGATAATTTTTAACATTTATTATTTGAGATATAACAAATTTTGATCACTCAAATTATCATTTATCAATACTCTATATTACTCACTTTAGTATACTCTAATTAACTTTACAAACTCTTATAATATACAACTTTTTCTGCATAAAATAGCTGCATATCAGAATAATGAATTCAATAACCTTGCTAACAATCTTACTCATAATCATTTTAACTTTTTATAGCTACTATTTAATTCACAAAATTATTATAATCTCAACTATACACTATAACTTAATAACTACTATATTGAACTATCTATCTGTTATTGTATTTATACAATTTGTTATGCCTATATTTATGCACTATAGTCATCTCAACATCATTTTCAAAAATGATCACAAATTACAATTCAAACTAACTAAAAAATCACCTAGCTTTATATCAACAACAATTAAAAAATAACAAACTATTCTTACAATTTTCAAATATCTTAACTTAAGTCTTTCTGTATAAAAATTCTTATAAATAATCTTCCAACTCCACATAATCTATACAAATGTAACCATACCCAATTTCCTAACTGTTACCAATTTAACCAAATTAGCACTTCACTTCATTAAACTACTTGTCCATCTTTACATCTTTTTAACAATCTTATCAATAATTTACTTAAACATGTTCTTAACATATCTACTCTTGACACAACACCAAGAACTGTATCTGATCTGCATAACCAAATCAAAAATCTTAACTGTATACAAAACTACAATATACCAAATTTATCTTTTCTAATATCAATACTGTCTGGTCTAATTCTTTATGAATTAATTGATTTAATCAAAAATATTACTTTATCTAATAAAACTGCTACTACATTTTCAATTAAACTTCTACTTCATTTTAACCAACAAATCTATACACATATCTGAATACTATATTGTGCTTCTAGGCCTCAACCTAGCAGACAATCTCAACCAACATTAACATCTTATACTTCTTAAAACTTACTGATACAACATGCATAACACTTAATCACTAGTTCTAAAATTGAAACATAGTACTCTAAATGGATCAAATACCAAATAAACTCTCTTATTATAATTACAAACTTTGAAAGCTAGGTAAGCTTTGGTTACTCTGGTAGGTTTAGGTCACAGATAATTTGTCTAAGTTTTTAATTTTAATATCTTATAGATATAGAATTCAAATATAAATTTTTTTTTTGTATATTTTATTTGTAAAAAATTTAACTGAGTTTTAATAAAGATAGATGCATAGCCTTATCATTAATATTTAAAAAAAAAATAGTTATATTATATAGTAGATAAATAAAAGAATCTTAATTGATTATTATAAATGTAATACAGCTACATAACACTGAGTAATATTTGTAATATTATTATTATCTTAATTTCAAGTACCTCTATACAAGTTTTATATATCTTACTACCAAATTATTATATCAAATATCATAGCACAGGAATTCTAAGTATTTCCAACATGAATCTCAAGTGTTCTAACATGAACTCCAAGTATCTTTGTACAAATTCTAAATGTTTTTATATGGATTCAAGTGTCTAAAAACAAGCCCTAAGTGTTTTAAGTACAAATAACAAATAGTATAACCAATATTTCTAGTTATTTATATATAATTTCTTTTATCTTAAGCATAGTATTATTTAATGTTATTTGAACTTTTACTATTTCAAGTATAATGATATCTAATATTGTTCAAATCTTCACTACTCTAAGTATAGTATCAAGTAATATTGCTTAAATTTTTACTATTTTTGTAAAATAAAAAAATATATTAAAAATAACTTTTTCTTTTTTTTGCTAATTTTAAGTTTCTATACTTTAATTTAAATATAGCAATTTTTTAATTGTAAAGTATAATATTCTTCCTCTAGAGTAATTTATATAGGCAAAGTTGTCACCTTGTGTGTTGTTAATAAAAAGTTTTTTTTTTTTGCTTTCACTAAGGCCTTTTAGTTATGGTAGCTACTGCCTTTATTGTGAATTTAATTATGATTACATAACTTGTACAAGGTTACCTCTATACTACACTAGCAGATAGCAACACAAGCTTTTGTATACCTAATTAAATGTTGTCTAACCTAACCTTGACCTCCCTGTCTGTACATCTGTCAGGCCATTATACATTCAGAGTACATCACCTGACTATAGGGCTCTAGGGAGCCCCTCTGCTAACTAACTACCTATATTTAATCTTTGCTAACAGGGCTCACTCTTGCAGAGTTCACCCAGACCCCAGCACTGACTTTATAGCATATCTCTAGTACTTTAGTATACCTCTGTTTCTGACCTCAGACTCCCAATCCAGATAGCTCAGTAGGACTGTAACCTGTTCCTAATATCCCAGAGCCTGCCTCTTAAGGTTCTTTTCCTTCAGTTCGAAACTTTTGGCAGCCTGATTGGTAGTACCTCTCACCTGAGGTTCTTGCCTGCCTGATTCCTTTCACATTAATATCCATTTTCTAGATCTAGCCTTTATAGTAGTACTGTTGAAGATTCGTGTTATCTCTCTACTCAGGTCTTCTCAAGTGGGCTTCAGTTATCCCAGTTCATGGATTTATATAGCTACAGATGCCCTATGACCTGCCAGTTATCTGGTATGACTATGTTACAGGTACTAATTCCAACTAATCGATAGATAGCCATTGCCATAGTATCAGTTTCAAGAACTTATCTTGTGTTTGCACCATCCAATGCTGGTTTGCATTCTTCTATATAACTTTAGCATTGCACAGATGCCCATATACACTGATATAATATAGGTAGTTTTCCAAATTTTCACTGTTAGTGGGTTTTGAACTTTCAACCTACTACTTGGAAGGTTGACAACTTATTCACTTTACTAAGTCACCATACTTCTTTAATAAAAAGTTAATTTATATACTGTTACTATTTCAAACTATTTGTTTGCTGCTATGTAGTAAAATAAACTACTACATTTTCACTTTGTATATATTTGCAATAGTTAATTACTGTATCAAATAACCTTATTACTTGGTTGTATTGTACCAAAAAGTCTACAACTCTGTAATAGTATTATCAAAGATCTGTATTACCTCTTTATTTAGGTTTTCTTAAATAGTTTTTTTTGTTTTTAATTTTTACAGATTTATATAACTATAAGGACATATTTTGGCTTTGTATTGTCTAATGCTAGTTTGCATTCTTCTGTATAACTAGTTATACAAATATCTCATAACCTGCCAGTTATGCTAGTATAACTAAAATTACAAGTATCTTAATTTAATTATTAGAAACAATTATTGTAATACAAATATTATATAAATAATTATACAAATTTTTGGCAATGATAAGTTTTGAATTTACAATCTACTACTTAAAAATTTAACAATTTATTCATTTTACTAAATTATTACACCTCATATCATCAATTAATTAAGTTTAAAAAATTGCAATTAATTACTTTTACAATCAATTATTTAGTAATCTGCCTATTATTAAACAATTAAATTAGTATTTTTTTAAAAAGATCTATTTTTTAAGTGAATATAATTTATGTAATTGTAAATAAGCTTAATTTTATTTTTTTAAATATTAATAATAGCTTGGTTTTTTATTGCAATTGTACAATATAGATGTATATTAAAAAAATATATTTTTTAGTTTATATATTAAATAATATACCAAGTAAATATTAAATATTTTAATATGCTTATAACATGCCATAACCAGACATGTTATAGTAACATGCCAAAGAGTAGCATATTCAAAGGTAGAATATTAGTCATTCTACCTTAAACATGTACTATATAAAGTAAAAAAAATGGTTTAAGAATACAAATAAGCATTTAAAACTTCTTAATTAACATGTGCATTAAAGTTATTATAGTAATACAGTAAGAATTACAATACAAAAATTAAATAAATAATGCTTGTAGTTGAATTGCAGATATAACAGCAATGTAAAACTATAAGCAAACTACTTAAAAGTATATGTGTAACTAGTTGTAGTCTCTAATTCTTTTAAATATAAACTACAAGTTTTTATATCTTACAATATTAAATAAAACAATTTTAATCATCAAGAGGCTAATTAAAAATAAGAATATTTATAACTTACTTTTAATAACTCTTTTTATTTATAATTGTAACCAATTAGATTACATAATAAATATAATAAAATTTATATATAAAATGTTCTTTAGTGCTCTAACAAAAATATTTTTGAAAAATTTTAGTATATATTAAGTTTCTTTTTAATTCTAATTTAGAGTCTAACAATAAAAAAACTTTAACTAAATACTAAAAAACAGGGCAAATATACTAAAAAATATTCAAATTTTCAAAATCTTTTTTGTCTTAGAATGCAAACTATTAACTCTTTCTAATGATTATTTGTACCAAATTCTTTTTAAACAAAATTGTTTTTTTCAAATTATTATTAAGTAAACCTATCTTGGATGCCTAAGTAAAATTGTTCATTATAAGATTTTACATATAGGTAATTTACTCTTATATTTTCAAAAGTGTTTACTACTAAGATATAACTAAATTAAATAAATTTCTTTTCTTACTAAATACTTATTATTCTACTAAGTAATACACAGTAGCTAGTATATTGATAAACATAATCACAACCAAAAAGTTATTAGTATTATATTCTCTGTTAATTCTATTTATAATAAAACCCATATATACCTCCCTAATGACTTATTTCTTCCTAATTATATTATCATTCCTTCTTATCTTCTTTCTTTTAACTCTATTTTTAATATATCAGACTTATTTCTTAACAATAATTCATCTTTACACCCACTAACAACCAGGCCACAAACCTCTATACTGACCTAAAACTTATATGACCTACATCTAAATATTGCTATACACAATGTTCAAGGCTTTAATATAGTAACTAAAAAGGAAGCTTAACAAAACTACTGTCTCTACAACAACATTAATATAGCATGTATTATTAAAACAAAAATTATTAACAAAATAATCTTTAGTTTTGCAATAACAATCTTTTTACCTATTTCTAGACCAACTCTGAAAACTTAGCAGAAGGCATTGCTATTATGATTTGTAACCAACTCAAACCTCATATATATAATTGTCAAACACATCCAGGTAGAGCTATTGCTTTAGACCTTTTCTTCAAAAGTGATATTAAACTTTACATTATTGCAGTTTACCTTTTTTCTACCAATATGCAGAAACAGAATAAAACACAAAACACAGTAATTACATGGATTCAACAAGCCTATTAACTAAATATACATCTAATTATTCTTGAAGACTTTAATATACATGACAACATTTGTAGTTCCTTATCCAAATTTCAACTTATTAACTATTTATATCAATCTAACTTGTATGATCTTGGAGCACATGTTAATAACAAATATTACATATAGTCAAACAATAGTAATCAAAGCTGTATTAACTATATTTGGACTGGCTTATTCAACATACAATTCTTTTTTCATACAAACTTAATGATAATAATACCTTTACATTAAGTGACCATTCCATTCTTCTTTCTTTTTAGACTTTTACTAACACATATAATAAACTACTATGCTATGATACTGGTATTAGTTGTAGAATCTTTAACTATAAAGCTATGTCATCAGAAAGTTGAACAGAATTTTCTGACCTTCTTTCCTCTAATCTCAAAACACACAACACTTCACTTAACTATAATACAAATGAAAGTATCGAAACCACCTGGCATAAAATTGAACACTCGAGGATGGTGATCCTAGTGTAGTAGTTGGGTTGTCATCCTCCAAGTGGCAGGTCTAAGATACAAATCCCACCTATGACGAAATTTGGAAATTATATCTGCATTACGGTAACTGTCTTCTGTTGATTGGTTGGCCTTATATGGCTGTTATCCAAGTACACCAGGTCAGGTCTCCTCAGCTTTGAGAGCTCAAGGCATCTATATGAAGTGTAACATTACACATATATAGAAGAATATTAACTAGTATTGCATAAGACTTCGGTGCAAACCTACGATAAGACCACTGGTTGTAGAAGACTAAGGAACTGAGATGATAGAAATCCACTTGAAAATTCCCAAGTAAAGAGGTAGCATGAACTTTCAATGATACCATCAGACCAGTTGAAGCTTATGAAACACTTTCATAGGAACTGAAGATTAAAACCGGATAACAAATATGTGTAGAGGAGCATATAACCAACCAGGCCATCAGGTTCGCTGAAGGAAAAACATACAGAAGTATACCATACCAGGCTATCTGGATTGGTAGTCTGAATAAATGAGACCAATGGTTCTGAGTTGCAGCTAGTAGGGGATGATGGAGAAAATGCTAGAAAGATGGGTACTGGGTTTCTAGTGAACTTTACAAAGGTAGAAATAGTATAACATAGCAGTTAAACAGGTAACCTCTGTGACTACAAGTGTTAGGTAACTATAGCATGTTGCATAAAACTAGGTCTATATGTATGAGACATAAAGGTTCTAGTAAGTTTTCTATCAAGAATAAAGTAGTCTTAAGAAGACCGATAAGCATCAGGAACTTGGATGGGCAGTGCCTTGAGATGTTCCTATGATACAAAAAGGACTGCATATACAGAGGATTTAAATAGGCAAGACCCCTAGTTGGCTTGCAGGTATGGCAACTAGTATAGAACTTATATAGTAATGTGTAAGCAGACTACTTAAATTAGGCACCAAAAGTGCACGTGTGGCTAGTTGTAACCTCCAATGTAAGATGAGCCTCTGGTGGCATGCCATGTCCTAATATACTTGAATAAAAACATCACAACTTTCAAGATAGGAACTTTAACTTAAAAAAAAAAAAATTTGAATACTCAATTATTAATACTGCAATACACTCTATTCTTAACAAAAAATCACACAAACATAGCTATAATCACCAATACTCTCTTTACAGTACCTTACTTTATTTATCACTTAAAGAACTTAATCATTTAATCAAAATTTTAAAAAATTCTAACAATAATCTTAACATTAATCAAATTAATTCAAAAATTCAAAATATAAATTCAAGATCTTAATGCAACATTTATATCCTTACTTCTCATCAACATTCACAACTCAACCAATAAATCCAACATGCACAAGATATTTGAAAACAACTTTACTATGCTTGTTATCTTAAAAACTCTCTTTTGCTTTGATAACAAATTCAACAAGCTATTGAAAAAGATGTAAAACACTCTCTATATATCTCAAATATGCCATTAATAGCATTCTTAATCACTATAAAGCTTCTATTCATTTTTCTAATATCAAACTTCCAGACAAAATAGTTACAGACCCAAACCTTATTAAACATCATATACAATCTTATTTTCATAACTGGACAGCTTATTGACCAACTGACCAAACTCTTTTTAGTTTGCATAATATCAACTACTATCACATATTAATATTCAATAGTATGACTCTTTTTTTTCTCCTATTACTAAAAAAGAAGTTACTCAAACTATAGCAAAGCTTTTTAATGAAAAAACCTGTGGTCCTACAAATATTAGTTATAAAATACTTAAACATGTTGGCACTATTTGCATAAAGCTATAACTACTTTGTTTAATTGCTGTCTTGTTTTAGATTAAACTTTTAAACAATAGAAGCATAGCAGAATTTATCTTATTCCTAAATGAAACATATTCGATAGAGACATTAATTTTACTCATCCAATAAGTCTTATTGAACACACTCACAAAGTTTATACAAAAATTATTACTAATAGAATTAGTAATATATTTTTAAA
>CAJVQA010008590.1:0-12826 GCA_910591915.1 Cetraspora pellucida
TAACCAATCCAAATCATTTAAAATTAAAATACTTCTTAATGAACTACCTACTCAATACCTCTATTATAAAATCTATCCCCTAACCTTTCATGATGCCAATTGCTTTTATTGCAATTTAACTATGTCACTATTACACTGATGCACTTGTGCCAATTCCTCTTTTTTTAATACCATTATTCCCAATGCAATAACTAATTGTGTAAACTCAGTCAATTTAGATTTCTCTAACAATAAAACTAAAGAACTTATCCAAAAAATTAAAGACTATTCAGCTTTCAAAGAAACACCTTTCTACTTATCATCACACTACCTAGAAATTACTCTCAAAGGTCTCATTCCTCTATCTCTAATTAAAATTATACAGGACTTAGAAGTTCCATACAAATTAGCATCAACAATCATGATTAATATTCTGCTCGAAATTAACAAACAAATCTATAAACAATTATAAAAATCCTACTGTGTTAATTTCTCAAATTGGAAAAAACAACAACAAATAACTAATACACATACTATGCAACAAAGCCTATCTTTCTACAGTAAAAAGAATATACATACTTATCATAATTTTACATATTCTTGTGTCTGCGGTCAATCTGACCAACTCCACTCACATACTGAAACCTGTCCACTTGTTGGATGGGCCTTTAGAAAAATTGGTACTTGGGCTACTCTGTGGGTCAAGTATCATACAACTTCTAACTTTATTTTAACTATAAATAATATTATCTAGGTAAGTTTTTGACCACTCTAGTAGGTTTAGGTTGCAGATAAATTAGGTTTATTTAATTGTCTGAGCTTTTATTCTTGCATATAATTTTTACTTTATTTGTACTAGTACAAATAGTAGAAATATATATATTGCATATATGTCAATATTTTATAAATTACTTAATAAAGATACAAGCAAGACTTTACCTTAAAAAAAAAAAAAAAAAAAACAGCTTTGCATTATCTTTAATTTTGTTAACTGTCCAAGACTGTTTAGTTTGTTTAGTCTTGCTAATAGGCCACTTATTTGTTTCATTAATAATTCTTGTTGTAATGTTCTACAGCTTTCAATAACTTTGTGTACTATTATACAATTTTTTAATATTTTTTGCAGATTACTTTTTTGTTTTTCAAAACTTATTATTAGTTAGTGTATTTTATTTATATTTCATTCTAATATTTTTGTTATTTGTAATATATAACTTAATTTTGGTATTATTACTATATTGTTTATATATACAATTTGACTCATTGTTATTTTTTTATATCTAAGATTTCTTATTGTTTGGCTAATTATTTCTTTAGCTTTCTTTTTTACTAATCTTTACTCATTTTATTATTTAGCTATATTCCTAATAAGCAGACTATCTTGTTTTTTGTTTCTTTTATTATCTTGCTTTTTTCAAAAATTACACCTCATTCTTTTTTTTTACTTTTGTATTTATTATTAGTAGCTTTAATTTAAATCTGTTTATCTCTATATTATTCATTATAAAGAATTCTTCTGCTATCTTTAAAATCTCTATTAGCTGTTCTTTACTATTTGCAATCTATATTATATTATTTGCATATATAATAGCACTTGGCAGTACTTTGTGATATTGCTGCATTGCATGCCTCTTTTAATTTGCTGCTTTACTATATAATCTAAGTCTTCATTTTTTTGTACTTTCTTTAATAATAAATTGTAAAAAAGCTATTATATTAATGAAGATATTACTTTGCCTTGATCTATGCTATCTTTTGCTATTATTTCTTCTGTTAGACTGTGAACTGTGATAATTTTAAGTTGTTTTTCATAAAACAGATTCATAATGTATTTTATTATTCTTTTAGATATTTTAACTTTTTACAATACTAGTACTAAACTCTTAAGTAGGACTGAGTCAAATATCTTTTTCATGTTTTGCAGAAATACTTATACTTCTTTATTTTTTTTTTTGCTTCTTTTATTATTATATTAAGAATATATACTGACTGTTTTGTTGAGTTGCCTAGAAGGCTTGCATAGATTGGTTCTTTAAGATTTTTTTTTTTTATGAACACTTTGGCAAGCCTTTTTGTTACTATTTTTGTTACAACTTTTCTAAAAGTTTCTATTAATGCTATTGGTCAAATGTGTTCAAACTATATTTCTACTCAATATCTTTTAGTATTGGGTAAACTTGCACTATCTTTTATTTGTTTGGTATCTTTTTTACTTCTAGACATAAGTCTGCAAAGTCTCTAAATACTTTTTGTGTTTTTTTTTTCTGCTCACTTTATCAGAATATAACTTATATCTGATATGCTTAGAGCTGTTTCTGTCTTTAGTTTTTTTAACACTTTTCTTATTTTTTTTTCAACTTCTGTATATTATTTCTCTTTTGATGTTTTTTTATGATTTATATATTTTCTTTTACTCTTCTGACATTTTTTTTAATTTAGTATTTCTTTTTTTAAATTGCTTCTTGTAGGGTTCTGCTATTTCTGCTCTAATATCTTCTGAGCCTGTTAACAAATTCATTTTTTTTCTACTTGTTTGATAAATCTGTCAAGTACTATTTTCTTATAAGGCCTATTTATAAGACTAGCTATCATCTTTCTCTAATCTGTTTTAATTATTTTGTATCTTTTATTTATGTTCTCTTCTATTTGTTTTTATTGTATTTGTTTTCAATCTTTTTTTTTTCTTTTTGATAATAGCTTTTTCAACCTTTTATATCTTCTATCTATGCATTTAACTATTGCCTTTGTAATCTTAGTAGTTTTGCACCAATTTTTTTGCCTAGTGTTTTTAATTGTTCATTTACTTTACTTTTTTCTTCTTCTGTTAATATTTGGGGTTTTCTTGTTTTTGTATATTTAATTAATTTTTAAAACTTAACAATGCTTTTTTTTTGTTATTGTTCTCTCTAACTTCTTTTATTTGTTATTGTGTTACATATTATTTTTTTGAGTATGTGTTTACTTGCTGCTATAATAACTGCTTTTACTATTATATCTTATATATTGTTTATCTTCTCTGCTTTTTACTTTTTATCTTATTCTTGCTTATATATATCTTTTAATATCTTCTTAATTTCTAATCAGTTTTGTAACTTTTGTATATAATTTTTTTAAACTTCTAATTTTGCTTGGTCATATAAATATACTGTTCTTGACTGTCTTTTTTTTTTTAATCTCTATCTTGCTTTTTTCTGCTATTATATGCTTAATCTATACCTTAGGCATTACTATTCTGTAATTACTCTCTATAATCTCTTCTATTTCTTCAATTTTTATTTTTTGTAAATCTGAGTCTAATTCTTCTAATATTTATATATAGTTAATTCTTGTTGTTACTTCTCTATTAGACTATATATATTGTTAATTTGTTAAATTCATGTCTTTATATATGTTTCTAAAGTCTTGTTTCTTCATCTAATTGAAGATTGACAACCTTTTGTAATTTATTGTTTATGAATATTGTCTGTCTAAAATATTATCTACTATATAATTAAAATTATCTATTACAATAATTTGTATTTGTTTTTTCCTCTTCAAGAACATTTTTATGATTTTTTGCTAAATGTTTTTCTTTACTACATTATAATTTGGTAATATATAGACTATAATCACTACTAACTCTAATTGTTTGAAGTATAGTATTATTTTTATTATATATTTACTTATTTTTTTAATTGTATCTATATGTTTTTTCTATTGTTTATCAATTATAACTTCAATATCTGAACTTTTTTTCTTATTCTCTGCTGCATTTGTTCAAAATCTTACATATTTTTTTGGCTGTTACTTGTGTTAGAAATTTTTTTTCTCTTTTTGTAAGTTTTGTTTTTGTAATTTTTAATACTATAATTTCTTCTTCTTCTGCCTAATTGAGCAGATTTTTCAATTTTCAACCTTTAGTCTTGAGTCTATTTATATTGTAGCATGCCAATTTTATTTTTTTTTTATTTTTTTTTTATTTTTCTTTTAGTGGTTTTTGTTTTGTTTTTATTATTACAGGATTGCAGCCTTCTTGGTACAATTCAACCAAGTAATAAGATTATCCAATACAATGATTAACTATTGCAAATATATACAGAATGGAGGTGTAGTAGTTCACTTTATTATATAGCAGTAGGCAAACAGTTTGAGATAATAATAGTATATAGATTAACTTTTTATTAACAATACACATAGTAACAACTTTGCCTATAGGAATTATCCTAGAGAAAAAATATCATATTTTATAATCAAAAGGTCATTATGTCTGGGTTAAAATATAGAAACTTAGAATTGGCAGGAAAGGGAAAAAGGTATACTTTATATATCTTTTTATCTAGTGAAGGTAGTAGGGTTTGAGTAACATCTTTTGATATTGTACTTGGGGTAGTAGGAATTGTGCAAAAGCAAGTAGAGTTTGTACAAGGATAGTTGGAACAATGTTTATGTATATTTGTCATTTGTACTTGAAATACTTAGAACATGTGTCAAGGTACTTGGGTTTGTGCAAGGACACTTGAGATTATGCAGAGACACCTGAGAATTGTGTTGAGATACTTGGGATTATGTAGAGATATATAAAACTTGTGTAGAGGTACTTGGGGTTTGTAAGACAATAATGATATTATAGATGTTACCCAATATCATATGTCTGTATCACACTTCTAACAGCCAATTAAGATCCTATTTTTTAATTAATATATATTATAATATAACTATGCTAATAACTAATAATAAATATAATATAAAATACAATAATGAATATATAACAACTACTAATAATATAATATACTATGCTATACTAAAAATCTACTTTGTAACATTTTTCTTTCCTTAAGAATTTTATTCTACAAAATTTCTACAACTTTTGTATTATATATAAAAGGCAACTAATTAGTTAAACTTAACTTTATTTATATCATTGATATGCTTAAAAGTCAATTTCTTTATTTAATAAATTTGTTTATAGCCTAATGCTTTAAACAATTAATAAGTTCTAGTCTAAACCTTAATTTGACTTGCATTAATAAACTTGTTATAATCGACTGATATTATTAACCCATTTTTTAAGCCACACGCTACAGTGATCAATATAGTGATTGACAAAATTAGCCAATAAAATTTCTTATAAAAATTTAATATAATGATAATTTTATAATTCACAAGATATTTAATTAAACTATAAAAGGTAAGTATGAATACATATAATGAAACTTTCATAATGGATCGATATAAAAAAAAAACTATAGTTTCTTAAGAAAACAGTAATTTTCTACATCAAACTTTTTTTTTTCTTCATTTTAGAAAGACTAACTATACTGCCTTTGTAAATTAGCTTTTTTTTATTGATATTTAGCAAAAACTAAAAACTTTATAATATTTGATTTTAGGTTTATATTAAAAATAATAATCAAATAACAAAATGCTAAAGAATTGAGCAATAATACACATAAATTTATTAAGTAATATTAAAGAAACAAAAATTCTCAGATCTAATAAGATTCGTTTATTAAGAATATAATTCATATTTTTTGTTAAATAAAAATAAAATAAAAGTGATAAAGACCCTAGTTCAACTATATAAAAATTAAATCTTGACCTATTTATAATCTTTTTAATTAGAATAATACTAAGTGCTTACTTTTTTAATATTTTTTGTTAATGAAATTAGTTGATTGGATTTATCAAATACAAAATTCATAAAATGCATTAGAAAAAATTTAAAATGCTTTGCTGAATAAATAAAATAATATCAATTTATCAAAATGTAATATTTCAGTCTTTAAGCAAATCAGAAACCTAAATTCACACATCAACACTAAATTCAATATTATCACAGCTTTCAAAAAATAAAGTTTTGTTTTTTCAAAAGTGTTTTGAATTGATGAAAAGCATTTTATGTTTTAATGATCATTATGCATGTTTGATAAATATATATATACAGTCAACCCTTTCAAAATTAATATGCATGATGAACATCAGTTTTTAAAGGTCAAAAAGCTATATTAAAAGCAGACTTGGTAGATCAATTTTTGTCTAATTATAGTGGGTTATTGGTTTTAACAAAATCAGTTTTGAGAAGGTTGACTGTACTTATTTACATTATGTTTAAATTACTAATTGTGCAAATTACAATATTCGAATATCTTATTTCAATATCTATTTCATTTTTATAATAATTTCCAAGATTATACAGTTGTTCTTCTCAAAACTGATAATCTGCTACAATTAATCAAAAATTGATCTACTAAGTCTGCTTTCAATATAACTGTTTGATCTCTTAAAACTGATACAACACCTGTTCATGCATATTAATTTTGAAAGAGTATTCCATTAGCATGTTCTATATTTGCAGATTTTTGATAACATTGAATGTCTTTTTTATATCGAGAACTAGTAAAATCCTATTTAGGTTAATTGGTTAGTGATAGATAAATGTAATGTTTATCTTATGTTAGGATTTATATATGTTTGAATACATCAAATTAATTTTAATACAGTAATTAGGAATTGTAATGTTAAGATAATAATCTACATAGTAAATTACTAATATACTATAATATACTATGATAAATTATAGTAACTCACTATTTTTTTGATATTATAAAAAAAAATCAGTGATTAGTTATCATATTAAATAAATTACATGAATCTGTTTTATGATTTCATAAAACTTGAAAACATTTATGCAAAGCCCTAGAATTTGTAAAGAACATCAAGTCTACAAAATTATTTTCATTCAGTTCTAGTCTTCAAGAATAAAATGCCTCTAACGAATTCTAAGCAAGAAGGTGCAAAAAAGAATTATAGTCCAAATGTCAAAGCAAAGTTATATTCACACCTTTTGCTGAATGATGATGATAAAATTACACTTACTAGTTTATTGGATAATAAAGCACCTGGAGTGATCAAAATTCAATGGGATTTATCAAATAAGAATAACATCAGAGAATGCAACCAATTTCTTTATAAACATAGACTTGATCTTGATTTTGATGATATGAAATATAAATAGTCAATTTGGCAATCCACTAAAACTAAAGTTATTAAACAATGTATTTGTTGAAGTTATAGAAAAAAGGCTACTACATCTAATTTTTGTGCTTCAGTTGCATATTATTTCTATGTAAAATGCTTTGCATTTGCTATAATGTTTATTCATAATAATGAAATTTGTGCAGTTGCAGGGTACTTGAAGCATTCAGAACAATGTATAGATAGCTTCTTAACCACAACATAACCCAATATACAAACTTTTGTCATACATTAAACAAAACACTGAAAGCTTGCTAAATCTTAATGTTCGAACCTGTGATATTTTTGCAAAGAATGCAAAAACTGTAAAGAAAATATTTGAAGGCTGTATCTTAATTGATAATAGTAGAACTTTGTTGACTGCAATGGATATTGTTAATATTAGAAAACAGATGATTCAAAAAAAATAGAATATTAATATCAAAAATGATGCAGTAGCAAATATAGAACAATTTCTTGGTTCAGATGCAGGTTCATTAGAGCTTAAAGAAGCATGTTTACACTATTAGCCTTATACAAAAGAAACAAATCATTTAGAAATAATCATCTGTACTCAAGAACAACAATAATACACATGCAAATATGAACATCAGAACCTTATTCTTGTCGATGGAACCTTTAAAATTAGTAAACATAAACTTTTTTTATTCATTATAAAGTTATTAATGAAAACAATAAAGGCATTTCTGTTACCTTTATACTTTTTACACCTCTTTCATATAATCAGCTAACATCATTAGGATATGATAGTAAGATTTTTGAATGATTATTTACAATCTTTTGAGATAAAATTAGTAAAATTTATAACCAAAATTCAAAAGATACCATAATCACTTTTAGTCCACTTGTTGCAATGACTGATACTGATGTAAAGAAATGGAAATCACTGTTGATAGTATGGCCAGAAATTATTCTACTTCTTTGCTACTTTTATATTAGTCAATGTTAGAAAAATGAAATTAATAAACAACTAGGTCGAGATGGTGACAGTAATATAATATTACAATGGCAGACTCTAAAAGCATATCTAAAAAGTTTATTGAAAAAAGTTTGGTCAATGAATGGTGATGAAGAAATAGTGTATAACTATATTAAAGAAAAAAAACTCATTAGAAAATCTTATGAAAAACACTCTAGAAAACTCAAAAAATGTTTTAAAAGTCAGAATAAAATTTCTTATATATTTGGAAAAGCAATAGGCTGAAGATCTTATATATAGCTGATGTTTTAATAGATGAATGAGAGCTGCAAATATCCTTGGAATTCCTCTTAAAAAGCTTCCTACAACAAACAACCATCTTGAGAGAATGAATGCATATTTAAAGAATAGTTAAATCAAGCGATTTCAAAGAAACAATTGTACTCTAAGAGCTGATGTGCTTTATGTTGTCCTTGTGTATAAAGTCATACCTAATATTTTGATATTACATAACCTTGCTACAAACCTTAAGCTTGAAAAAAAAAAGCAATAAAAAGAATTTAATATAATGGATCCATCAAATCATAAAATTCTAATGCAAGAGTTTCATCAAGTTGCCTACCTGGAGCCAAGCCAAAAACATAATGAATCTGCAAAGAGATTACTCCAAATGAAGAAAGTAATAAAGCATGAAATAAAACAAACAACTGAAAATATTTATGTTTATATTGAGTCCAAAAATATTCCTCAACTTATTTATATGACTTGTGTATATAGAAAACTAACAGAAATTTGTTGTCAATGTTTTGATTTCCTTCAAAAAGGAATTGCATGCAAACATCTTTGTGCTGCATCACTTTATATTGATGATCTTTATAAACAAGATCAATATGCCTATTTACCTAAAATAATCTTTGCAATTTATGAAAAAGCACAAGATATTCATTATAGTACAACTTATGAAGAAGCACAAGATATTTGTCACAATCTATATGATGATAAATTGAAAAATAGTGAAAGTGCAAGTTTTGTGCAATATAATAGTGATAATAGTAGCACTACTAATAATAGTAATAGAGACGAAGAAGATACTGATGATGAGGATAATGGTCAAAAATATAATAAAAATAATGCTAATTCATCCAATAATTTTTTTAATTATATGAAACATTTTTTTAGTATATTTGATGCACCAAAAGCAAAAAAGATATCTAAAGTAATAGACTAACTTAATCCTATTGATATTACTAAACTAAATGCTGCTGTCATTCACAAGCAAGAATTAAAAGATTTTCTGGTGTCTACTTCAAGAAGTCTACGAATGTTGCAAGATAACTTAATAATTCTTCAGGCTTTGATTTAATCAAAAGATAACCTTGATAATCTAAATACTCTAATAACTTACCTCTATGATATTGTTACATCGAATTCCTTTAAAAAAGTACAAAACCTAGTAGATCTTATATATGATGACACAAATCTTTATAAATATATCACTTCTAAGACTAATATTATTCCACTAGAGCAAGAAACTAAATAGTAATGACAAGAATCCTATAAAAGCTAATGAAGTATTGGATGCTAAGAAAAGCAAGTTAGGTAAAAATGGTAATTTTTAAAAGCAAAAACTTTTGTTGCTTCTAATACAAATATTCGATTAAAATAATTTCCAAATTAAAAGTATTTTATAATGATAATATTAGGGACATAATATATTAGTAGTTTTGAGATAAATTTAAACACAATCTTGTAATGCTAAAATGCTTATTTTATTTCAAAAAATTATACATGCTCTTTTTTATGCCTCTTGCATATGAACTTAAAGACTTATCATTATTGTATATATGAAAATTGAGACTTATGCATGTAACACAAAAAAACTTGTATGTACAGTACATATTATTTACTTATAGAATTTTATTGGCTAATTTTGTCGATCACCATATCGATCACTGTAGTGTGTGGCTTAAAAAATGAATTAATAATATCAGTCATTATAATCTGGTTTTTCTATTAATGAGGCTTCTAGATAGTAGTCATATGCTAAAACTTTGTTTTTTTTTGTTTTTTTTTTGTTAAAGGCTATACTTGTAGTGATATTTTATTGACTTTATATTGGGTTAGCTATTACAATTATTTTTACAGAGATGAGAATACAGCTAGTTATACATGCAACTTTTGGTTGTTTATTTAAGTAGTTCACCCTAAGGTTCTACACTAGATACCATACCTATAACCTACTAGAAGATTATTCATTTAAACCCTCTGATTATCTGCTTTGTCATATTGGAATCCTCAACTAACCCTTCATATATACCTAACTAGTATACTGTTTGAGCAATATAGTACCTATCTTTTTTGTACTGGTTTCTAGGCTATTACACATTTCAGAGTACATCACCTGCCAGTAAGGTGTAGGGGGCCCTCTGTTGTTAACTATCTACTCACTTTTAGAACACTAACACAGGCTACTCTTGCAGAGTTCACCTAGACCCCAGTACTAACTTCATAGCATATCTCTAGTACTTTTAGTATACCTCTGTTTTAAACCCAGACTCCCAATTCAGATAGCCTGAAAGGACTGTAACCTGTCCTTAGTATATTGAGACCAGCCCAATATCCTTTTCTTCTGGTCTGAAATCCAGTAGCCTAATTGGTAGTACCCCTTACCTGAGGTTCTTGTCTGCCTGAATCCTTTATATTAATATCCATTTCCTAGGTCTAGCCTTTACAATAGTACCATTGAAGATCTGTGTTACCTCTCTACTCAGAATTTCCAAGTAGGCTCCAGCTTTCCAGTTCTACAAATTTACATAATATAAGAACTTATTTTAGGTTTGCACTACTCAGTACCAGTTTGCATTCCTTTGTATAACAAGTTATACAGATGCCCCAGACCTGCCAGTCATGCTGGTGTGACCATAATTACAGATATTCTATCCCAACTGATCAACAGAATGCCATTACCATAATACCATCTATATATTACATAGGTGATTATTCAAATTTTGCTATCAGTAGGTTTTGAACTCATAACCTACTACTTGGAGGTATGACAACTTATCTACTTCACTAAGTCACCACACCCTTCTAAAACTTTGTTGATTAAATCTGAGTACTGTAATTGTTTACAATAATATTAAACAATTTTTTGTTTTAAAAAAAAATATTTGGCAAAATTTGTATTATCACATATCTAGTCTGTTTTATTTTTATATCTGTATTGTTCTTTGTATCTTCCTCTTCTTAAAAAGTAAGGTCTTCAAATCTTAATTACTAATTTATCTAAAATTAGTAACTTTGTTCTGGTTGGTTCATCTATTTCTAAATTTAGCAATCACATTGTTTCTATTATGATTGTTTTCTATTAATAAATTTTCTAATCTATTTATTGTTTGTATTTGTAATTATATAATTTACAAATCAGTATTATTTCAAATTTGTTAAATCTATTTCTAATTGATTTTCAAATTTGTTAAATCTACTTTTAATTGATTTCTATTTTTGTTTCTTGTTAAAGGAAATTTGATTATTGTTCATAAAAAGAAAAATACTTATATTTCTGCTCTTTTTCATCTCTTCTTTTATAAAAAATTTCTTTAACAACAACAACAACAACTTTAATAATAATAATAACAAAATGCCAAGATATAGCCTTCTAAGAAGTGTTTATCGAGCTAGACACAATGGCAACAATGCTTTGTATAGGGCCTTAGAGGTGGTTCAAAATAAAAATAGATAATGAATATTTAATTTAACAAAAATATTCTTCTTATTATTATTTTTGTAAAGCTAATAAAATTTATATAACTTGCTTCAGTTGGTAGTCTTACAAAGAAGAAGAATCCAGAGTTTAGATGAAAAGTTAAAGAAGTTAAGAGAAAATGCAGTAACAAGGGTGCAAAATGAATGAATGTTGGAGCAATAGTATACAAGGTTATTGGATGAAAGAAATAGGTTGAAAGCAAGATTGAAAAATTATGAAGAAGTTTGAGAAGATTGAGAGCAAAAAAAAGAAGAAAGGAAGGGAATAATGGTAGTAAAAATAGATTGTCAGATGTTGGATTTTAGATTGTATTCATTATTATTTTTTTTTTTTTTGTTTTTATAATAATAAAATATAAATATATATATAAAATAAACTAATAGTAAAAATAAAGTATTAAAGTCTAATTAATAAAATATTATATAATAAAAATATATATAATTGTTTAAAGAAGAAAAATATATAAAAAAAAAATTTTGTTTCTAGTATTTCAACCAAGGGCTTTACTGAACTTGGATCCTACCAAAGAGCTTCTCCTAGTCAGTTTTGAATGTATGACCTATACTGTCTGATAATATGCCTTATACTATTAATCTATACCAGAAATATTACTAAATTTTAATTTTGTATCTTTTTTGAAAATCATTAAGATACTTCAAATGTTCAATAATATTTTAGAATTTCATATAACTTGTTCTAAAACTTTAATGTTTGTTGATTATTTTTATAATTTTTTTTTTTTAACTTTAGCAGTCATGCTAGCACTTTATTAGAATTCTTGAAACTATACAGATTATATAGAATTTTCCTGATATATAAGTCTAGCATTACCTGGCCACCCAAATGGTACCTAAGTACGATTTGCCACACTATCCCAGTTAAAGATAGACTACTCATCTGACTACTGCCCTACAATAGAACATTGCCAATCTGATGACATCTTTTTGTAAAGAAGCAAAAAACAAAAAAAAAGAATTTTTTATATAAAAAACAAAACAGAGGTATAGGGATAAACAATAAAAGATACAAATCAAAAAATAAAAGGAGAAAGGGAATAAATGAGAAAAAAGGAAATGTGTGAAACTTGCAATTCACAAATATCAGACAGTCACAATTGTATGCCTGTGTTGGGCCTTTAAAAATTATAA
>CAJVQA010008591.1:0-12825 GCA_910591915.1 Cetraspora pellucida
TTACAGGTATCCTATCCCAACCAATCACGGAAGACAGTTAGCCATAACACAGAAAGAATTGCAAATTTTCGCCGTCATTGGGATTTGAACTCTAGACCTGCCACTTGGAGGTTAACAACCTATCTACTTCACTAGGTCGCCATACCCCTTTTTTATTATGAATTAATTCTAGAATGTTATTGAAATCCTTATTATTAAAATGTTAAAGAGCATTTATGACTTTTTTAAATTTTCTAGTCTTTTTATAATTAGCTGTCAGTTGTATTATTCTAAGACATTTTTTAAAAAATTTTGGTATTGTAATTGAATTTAGAGAATTTAATTTAAAATTTTAAATGTATGATGATTTTTGATATATTTTTTCAAAGAATTGTTTAATTTAAATAATTTTTTTTTCTTTTTTTATTAATAAAATATTTTAAAATAATTACAATATAATGTTTTAATCTTTTAATTAAAATATTTTATTACAATTATTTATTATTGCAATAAATTTAACTATAGTAAAAGCTAGCATGAAATAGACAATCAGATATAAAAAATAGTATAAAATAGACAATTAGAAATAAAAGATATCATAAATTAGACAATTAAATATAAAAGATAATGCGAATTAGATAATCAGACATAAAGATAGCAATTAAACTTATAAAATAATGCAAATGGACAAAATGCAAAATGAACAATTGAAACATAAAAAATAATACAAAATAGACAATTGGAACATAAAAATAGTGCAAAATAAATAATTAGACATTAGAATATTGTGATTAAACAATTAGATAGAAAGTGCAAATTAACATGAGTTGTTTATCCAATCAGAATTCATATATATCACATATTAGACATGCTAATTAAAACATCTATTGTGCTTCAAATAATATAATTGACAATGAAATTTCTATTATTAAAAGTGTACTATTTAAGAATAATCTAAAGAAAAACTCAAAAAATAATTAGAAATTCTAAGGTTTGTAAACATTATGTTTTGATTCATATTGCATATATACAAATTCAACTTACATTTTATATTAATTTTTAAATTGCTTATAGATTAAAGAAGTATATGCTTTAAACAATGTATTATGATTAGTACTTTAAATGTCAATGTCAAAATTTTAATATTAATGAAATAACACAATATATTTACAAATTACTTTCAAAAAATTTACCTAATACTAAACAAAAATTTGAATTTTAAATATAATAAAAAATTTTTCATGACCATTTTAAAAAGCACATCTTTTTATTCTGATTTATGCTAGTTTTAAGTTCAAGTAATTAATGTAAAAAAAAGAGGTTGATTTTAAACATCTATTATATTTGTATAATAAATTTATATTTAAAAGTAATAATCATTTATGTAACAATATAATCATATTAAAAATCTATTATAATTGGTTTTATTAAGGCTATATTAATCTTAGTTACAATTAGTTGATCAATCATCCCAATGTCTATGGCTCGTGATCTTTTATTAAAACTTAAAACCTACAAATATTGTTGAAAGATATTACATTTTGTATATTAATAAGACTACAATTAGTCACTTATACAACTTTAATCATTGTCTATTTAAAGGTTCCACATACAGGTTACCTACTAATTGTCATACCTAAAACCTGCCTGTGGGTTTCCTAATTTAAAGTCTCTGATTTTCAATGTTTTTTCTATAATACCAACTTAATTTTTTTAATAACAGATCTTAGAGTTACTTTACCCTCAATACAAACTCTACCGAATGAAAGTAGATCTCACGACTACACCTATTTGGATTTATGATGTCAGAGATGATTCCATATTAGGTAAGACCAATCCTTTCCACAAACATTGATAATATTCTCTACATTTCTCACTATAGTAATGCCCATGCTCTGCCATACTGATTTCCTTCTGAGAATTCCTTAAATCAAATATGTACCTTCACTTGGACTTCCACAGGACTTTGCATCCGATTATAGGCTCCATTTTTGGTTATAGAGTATTTTACCTCCAGCCAGACTCAAACTGTTGACCTTGTCTGTGAGGGGATGAGAGCTTAACAACTAAGCTATGGGACCCAACTCCATCATAATAAAGTTTAATATGAAAGTCCTTCAAATGCCTTGCAGTTTATACAAATTTGGATATAATTTAAAAAAAAAAACTTATAAACCTGACTTAAGAAAATAAAAGAGAATGATATTTTCAGCATCACTTCATTTTTAGTTATTAATTCAAATTGTCAAAATATTAGGCCGACATTACGAACTGTGTTAGATAAATTCAAAGATAGTATAATGTATCAAAAATAAAATTTCCTGAATATTTTCTTTATGATATTAGTCGTGACTGTTCAATCAAAAATGAGTTCACGAATAAATGATATGGAGGAAAGGAGAATTCAGCTTTTGGAGTTATCGTCATTCGAAAAAGGTAGAATTAAGTAAAAAAAGTATCATTTAAGTAAGAATGTGTTGAACAACTAACACGGTTAAAGAAACGACATATTGTTTGCTTTGCTTAAAGTAATTATAATATGCTAGAGGAATATTTATGTAGTATTCGTTATTTTAATTTTAAAAGGCAACTTTTGAATTTGTAAGTTTTTTAATTTAATTCAGTAGTTTATGACTGATCGATTAACCTGTCAGATTACGGGCGTAATAACGTGACTTCCTGATCTGGATGATTCACAAAATGTTTAAAGTAGCTAATACGTAAGGACTATGCCAACTTTAGGAATAACCTATGAGTGTAAATTTAAATTAACCAGCATTTACATACGTATATTTGTATTTAACTTTACTTATTATAGATATCGACATTGGTGAACTATTATTTGTTACGGGCAAAAAGTGATATGTCTTTTAAAAGTTATTTAAACGACGTAACTTGGGTAAGGTTGGCTATGTGCGAGGTAGGGACACATAAGCTCACACTAGTCCGATAATTTCCCTCTTTCCATTTTTCCCTGACCCAAATCACCAACGTCACGCTTCTGGCGAGTTGCCTTAACCAATTTTCCTTGAACTCATCTATTTTTGGAGTTCACGTACAAATCGACCCGTGACAATATTATACTGGGCTTTATTTATCAAAGAACACATTTATAATTAGGCAGGGAATTTATCGTTAGAGTTTCGTGATATTAGATATGGTGAAATCTCCGATTCTGGTTTATATCATTTTTGTGGGACGAATGAAAAGAATGGAGAAAGGTGGGTTTTAAATAAACGTTCTCGCTTATAAGAAAAAGTATTAATGATTTTTAAGAGGATAACACGTATAATACCAATTTTTTAAAATATTATAATTCCATAATCTGCGAGCACAAGGAATTACGATCGATATTTTCTTTATTCATAATTTCATTCATTATTCGTGGATGTTTTTAATAAAAAAAGTTCAGAACTTTATTTCAAAGGATATTGATACGATCGGGAATGAGAAAAACAAACGTGAAAGAAAGCCAAGGAAGCCTCAAATAATGGAGAATAGAAACGAAAATTTTGAAGAAAAGTTTTTTATCGTATTTTCACGTAATAATGCCCGTGGGCGCTATTTAGAAAATCGTACTCCTTGAAAATAGCAGGTGTAGCTTCAAAATAACGCGCTCATATAAAGAGCGACTTCGCCACTCAGTTTCGGCTAATAATTAAATATAGCAGACAGAGTAATAATATGCTGTTATAATAAGAAATTAATCAGAGGATTTTAAATACTCCAATTGACAAATAACTATTGTTGCAGAAATTCGGACCTATTTTGACATGAATTTTTAAAATTTCTTTGGAGTGTTTTTCCCCCGTTTTTTATTTATAGTTGAGTTGGTGTTTAAGGATAGAGTTGAATTAAAGAGTATATGTGGATTTTAGCAGGGCTTATATTTTTAAATCGAGACTCAGTTTGGGTAAGAAAAGATTTAAGAAACGAACTTCGATTAGCATGTACGTTGTTTTGAAGATCAAGTTTAGGTGAAATTTTATTTTCGTCCCAAATAACGCCAATGCGCGTACTCTAAATAACGCGCATACACTACAGTATCGAATTTAGAATAAACTCAAGCTGCTATTAATTTAACGATTTATTACAGTATCAATTTAAAATCAATCTAAGTTGCTTTTAGATTTCGTATCAACTTGGGTTTCCTAATTAGATTCTAAATCTACAACAATCCCGTTTAACGTACATGTGCAATTAGACAGTGCCAACTGTGATATTTTTTGTAAATATAATATTTGTTAATGAAATTAATATCAAAGTTATTTTTAGCTTTAAATATTAATAATAACTACACAAAAATCTAATAATTAATAATACGATATCATACATATTATATATAAAAAAACTGGCTAATCTTAGTCATTAAAATCACATGTCCGAGCTTTTTTTGATGGTGATGCTGTGGAAGGGTTATAATGGTCATCAGGAATCGAAACTTCACATTTTCGAGAACCTAAAATTAAAAAATAATTAAAACATTTATCGATTAATTTAAAGATTTAATATAATGTAAATATTCACCGTAAACTTTTAGCAATTCCGAAGAATTAATTGGCTTAGAAAGGTTTTTAAAGTTAAGCAGTTTACTTGTAAGCTTATCTTTAGAAAAAATTGGCAATTCGGTTGATAATGTTGGAATAATTGCATCTGCAGACTGGAATGCTTTTAATATTGCTAATTCATCTTTATTTTCTGCACTACCATTATTTATGACCTTATACCAAATTGATAATTCTTTATAGATATTGGTTGCAGTTGGTCTATCAGAAGGATTAGCATCCATACATTTATTTGCTAATCGGATATAGCACTCAGGAGTGTCTTTAGCAAAATCAGGACGTAATCCAGCGCATATCATTATAGCTAACGTATTATCATACTCAATATCAACATGAGGAGGTCTTCCTGTAGACATCTCAGTCATAATAATACCAAAACCATAAATGTCAGCCGCTATTGAATATGGTTGTTTAGTTAATACTTCCGGTGCAACGTAAGGTAAAACGCCGTAAATACAATTTTCTAAATCAGATTCATCCTTCTTTCTAGATGATCCTAGATCTGCAATGTAAGATATCAAATCACCACTAATATATTGATTTTGCAATATGTTACCACTATGAAAATCTCCATGAACATAATATCCATGAACTTTTGCTAACTTTTCAGATATATCGACAAGCTGCTTTAATTTACTTTTCCAATTAAGATCTCTAAAATTTAAAGATAGGAAATTATGAAGACTTCCTCTATTTGCATATTGAAATACCATCAAGTATTCGTTATTCGTCGTGTCTTAAGTTAGTCCATACACTTCAAGATTACTGCCCATTAATCTAAATTCTATGTAATTTTTAAACTTATTAAATAAACAAAAATTTATAATGTTAATAGTTGATTTATATTAAGATTATAAATAAATAAGTTTAACGTACCTCTTTTAAAAAATTACTTTGTGAACCAGGTAAAGTTTTGAGGGCAACTACACATGATGGTGACGTGATTGTGTGCAGTAACTCTCATCTATATCTAAAACTATTCTTTTACCATCTAACCATGTTGCAGAAAATACAGAGCCAAATCTCCCTTTACCAATCATTTGAACATTAACTAATCTATTAAAAGGAATCCATTCGATTACATCGTCGTATTTTGTAGCTTTAAGTTGAAATTCTTTAATGCAATCGTCGATATCCTTATTTTCACTTGTCCATCCTTGTGTTGTTTTCTGTGAGTCACATGTCTGACACCAAGCTTCAGACGTGTTAAATCGTTTGCAAGTTGTACATTCTCCATTAGATTCTTTTCTTTCATTATAAAACTCATCAAATACTAACATATATTCGTTTGTGGATGTGTTTTGAGTTAGACCACATACTTTAAGATCACTATTCTTTAATTGTACATAATCTACAAACTTATTAACAGTTAAACATGTAAATGTTCAGTATAATTGTGTAACAATGATTAAATATTTTAACTTACTTCATTTAACGTATCTATTAAACTTTGTGTTCTAGTTAATGTTTTAAGCTCCACTTTATATGATGGTATACGTGATTGTGTATATTTATATCTATATTTAGCATAAGCGTCATATTTTACATATCGTACACCATCTAACCAGGTTGCTAAAACTCTATTACCAATAATTTGAATATCATCCAATCTATTAAAAGAAATCCATTCGCTTACTTCTTCATAAGATGTAGCTTTAAGTTGAAATTCTTTAGTGCAATCAACAACTTCCTTATTTCCACTTGTCCATCCCTGTGTTGACTTCTGAGGATCGCATATTTGACACCAACTACCAGATGTGTTTTATCGCTTGCAATTTGCGCATTTTCCATAATATTCTTTTCTTTTAAAACTAAATTTATCAAATTCACTAAATACTAACATATATTCATTTGTGATAGTGTTTTGAGTTAATCCACAAACATTTTTATTCCCAGATTGCACAAGTGTTTTAAGTTTGTAAAATATATAAAAGGTATAAGAAATATAATTAAAATTTAATTGAAATATATTTTTTTTTTTGTTTTTTTTTTTTTATCACTGGTGTTGATATCTAGGGGCATGTGTGGCGTTTTTTTATTAAAATCAAATTATTAAGAACATTGTATACATTTATATATATTTTTCATTTATTGGGAACAGTTTTTCAGATTGTAGTACAGAGTATGTATGTCTTTGTGAAGACGTTTGATTACTATTAGAAGTAGAATTCTGCTTGAGAGATTGCTGTCTTCCTATTTAAAAGAGGTGTAGGTGCATCATATTTCATAGATTATGTTTGTGTGCAGTCAAAGAGTGCTTGTTTGCTTTCATTATTTGTAATATTTGTTGCTATAAAAATTTCTTCTAAAGAGGTCAAAGGAGTCTCAGTTTAGTTAGTTTTTAGAAGGCTATAGGCCTGTTTTCAGATTTCTTTGCTAACTTTGCATTTGAGTATAAAGTGCTTAGCAGTTTGTAACTCATTGTTACACCAAGAGCAGTTTTCTGTAATAGAAAGGTTTATATGCTATAGCTAGCATTCTAGTGGTAAAGTTTTATGAAAAAGGAGTTATAAAATGTTTTTTTCTTGTTAGTTATTTTCTTGACTAGTATTCAATTAGGTTGTTAGCTAGGATTAAGTAGTTTAGATGTCAATCTTTTCTTAGAATTTCAATGATTTTCTTGACTAAAAGTTCTTCTCTGTTAAGTTTTTCTATTTCAATATCTTTAAGCTCTCAAGATCAGATCATTATTGCAGTAACTTTTTCTTTGGTTATTTTTAAGCTAAGAAGTATGATTTTTATTCTTTTGGTTAGGTTTTTGACCTAATAATGTCTATCTTTAATATCTAAATTATTAATATATTTCTTTTTTCAAGTAGGATTTCTGTGATTTTTTCTCTTTTATATTTAGCTATGTAAAGTTACTAGTAAGAAGTTTTTTCTATACTAAGATAGTTTAGCATCTAGCATATTTCCTACTATTAGGACTTGAAGGCTGTTTTGTTCAAGTGATTATTAGAATATAGAGTATTTGGGCAGCATTCTGGAATTGTTATTAATCTAAAGTGTCATAAGTCTGTTTATTTCTGCAATCTGTTTTTTACTTAGTGAAATTAGTGCCTTGATTAAAAGAATTTTTTTTCTAAAAGAAAGATTTTGGTTAGATGATTTTTTATCTTAGTAATTGTTATTGTTTATAAGTCTTTTTCAGAAATGCCTTTTGTGTTTATTTTATACTCAAGAATTGTTAGTGTTTTCTATTCTGTAGTTTTAGTAAATTGGGATTTATCATTAAGTTCAATCCTGCAAGTTGTGTTTGTAAAGGGCACTAATTTGGTTTTGTTCTTGTTAATTTTCATATTAGAGACAGTTTCATAAATTTCAAAAAGTTATATAATATTTATTTAGTTTAATAATAAGCTTATTCCTATTGTTAAGTTGTCTACATAAGCTGACAGTTTAAAGAACTGGTTTTTTAAAGAAATTTCTTGAATGTTTCTTTCTAGTTGTATGAATAGTAGTTCAAATGCAAGTACATATAGTAAGAAAGAGAGTTGATCTCCTTGTCATATTTTTCTTTTTATTCTAAAAGGTTTAAATAGAATATTGTTTTTCATAATGTATGTTATTTGGTTTGAAAAGAGATTGGCTACCAAGTTGGTCATTTTTTTGTCAAAGTTCATTTTTCTTAGAACCAGATTCAGAAAGTCATAGTTCACTCTGTTGAATTCCTTTTACTGATCTACTAAAAGTATCCAATATTGTTTAGAACTGTCTGATTGGTTTCTTAATATAGTAATTATATCCAAGGCTGTGTCTGTTATTGATCTTTCAGAAACAAATCCTTGTTGGTGATTGGGAATAATTTTCTTGCAAATTACATTAAGCCTGTTTGTTATAATTTTCATAAAGATTTTAGCATCACAATTTACTAATAAGATTGGGTACCAGGTATTTAAATCTTTTAAGTTTTCTAATTTTTTGAAAATTGTATGATTATGTTTTTGCACCATGAATTAGGTAAACAACCAATATCTAGTATTTGATTGAACATCTTTTCAAGAACTGGTACTATTTTTAATGATATGAGTTTGTAGAATTTGTAAGTTAGCTTATCAATACCAAGTGACTTGTTATTAGGAAGTTCTTGTATTGTTTGGGTTATTTCTTTTTGTAAAATTTTTTTAACTAAGTTGTCATTTTGATCTTATAGTATTTAAGGAAGACTTTTAATAATCTTTTTTGTTGCCTTAAGATCTATGTCTTCTTCTTTGTAGATTTTTGTATATTAGTTTTTAATATATATAAGTGTATCTTTATTTTTTGAACTTAAAGTTTTAGGTATTTCAATTCTAAACTGAGACTTTGTGACTTTCTTGCTTTATATCTTGAGAAGAAATATTTTGTTGACTTTTTTCTATTTTCAATCAATTTTGTCTTTGACCAAATTAATCATAACTTAACCATCTTGGTTAGTTCTTCTTGTATTTGAAGATTAAGTTCTTGTATGTTTTCATTAAGGTGTTCTTTCAAGAGGTCTGCTGTAAGCTCCTTATTTAGCTTTGCAATGTCTTTGTTTAGTCTTGTTATTTTGTTTTTAGGTGCTTTGGGTTTTTGAAAGCCTCTGATAATTGATTGTATATAGAATTTACATAAATTCTAATTTTTGCTAAGTCAGCATCTTGAATTTCCTCTAGTATCTCTTTTTTTAATAATTTGTTTTTAAAAGATTCTTTATTGAACTTCTAAACTGAGAGCTGTTTAGACTTTTATTTGAATTCTAGTATGTAGCTTACTATGAGATGGTCTAAATTACCAAAGTGTATACTAACTTTTAATATAAGATGTTTACAATTCTTAACTATAAAAATGTAGTCCAAATATGTAGCAATTGAGTAATTATTTTGTGTTTTCTGAAAAAAAGTTAGAAAGGATTTGATGTTTAACATCTTTGCTATATTAATAAATTCTTTTGTTAAATTAAAAAGTTAGGTCCTAGTCAAATTATATTAAGCTGTTGCTTAACTTATCCTGTTGTCTTTGAAATTAAGATTAACATTAAAGTCTCTTACTATAATGTTTATATTATTTTCTTTGATTTGAGGTTTCTAATCATTAAAAAAGATTATTCTGTTACTAACATTTGGTAATGCATAAACATTTGTTATTTTGAAGAAGTATTCTTTAAATACAAAGTCTGTTGTTATTATTCTTCCTTTATAGCTTATTTGAATGTTTTTAAATTTAATATCTTTGCTCTTTACTAGAATTGTTATTTTTTTAGTTCAGATTGAATTGTAATTTTATTATTGTTTGAGAAATTTTTGTATTTTTTCATTATTAAAGTTAGTTTTCTAAAGTATTATTATATCTAATTGTATAATTTTAAAAGAGTTAGTGAATTTTGTTATTTTTTTTTATCATTAAGTCCTTTTATATTTAGTGTTGCTATTTTTAGTTTGGCTTTTTGAGTTATAAATTATATAAGATTGTTGGATCATTTGAGTTAGGAGTAGCTTGCTTCTATATAAGTTTTCTTGTAAGAAGATAATCTTGATTCATCTTTCTTAGATGTTCTATTTTCTTTTTTGGTTTTCCTATTTATAACTATGATAAAGCCATCTGTTTCTTCATTTTTATCAGAAGAAGAAGCTGCTTTGGGGATGTGACTTGCAGATGGATGTGATGTTCTATAATTATAAATAACAAGTTCATTTCTTGGTAGTATTTCTGTATCTGGTAAGAGATCTTTTTGGATTATCATTTGTATTTGTTCATCTGAGCTGTTATTTGTTATAGCTAATTCTGCTAGAACTGGAAGCTGAAGGTTTTGCTGATGACTAGAATTAGGTTTTTTTAGGACTATATGTGTATTATCTTTATTTATATTATTTTGTTTTTACTACTTAGAGTTCATTGATAATAGAGGTTCTTTATTGCTTTTTTCAATATTTTCTAAAGTCTTATTTAACTTCTAAAAATCATTTAAGAGTCTTTTATTATATTTGTTTTCTTTGTATTGTTGGTAGCTAATTCATAGATTTACTGAGTTTTGAAATTGTTGATATTTTTTTTTAACATGGCCTTCTTTTTCACAAAAATAACATATCTTAGATGCTGATTTCTATTCTGTTGTGATCTTATTGTCTCACACATATGTGAAATAAGGTATTTTGTTTTTTAGATTAAAGTCATCTGAGTTTTTAAAGATTATAACCCATTGGCTTATAAGGTAAAGTGTTTCTTTAATCAGTAGAGGCTTGATTGATGTGATTCTGCCAACAAATTCAAAGGCTTCTTTTATAACATCTGATATTGCTTCTTTGTTACTCAGTAAAATATTTTTAATCTTTACTAGAAGAAATGATTTTCTTGAATCTGTAGAAATAAAGCTGAAATAGGTTTTGCCAAAATATTAATACCCTTAATAGCATGATATTTTAATTTGTCTTTGTTTTTAAATACAATTTCTAAATATGTATGCATTTCTTTCATAAAGTGTTGTTTTGATGCTATGATGTTCTCTTTGAGATTTTTAAATAATAAGGTTATAATTTTATTAAAAGAGCTATACATACCTTAAATATCTATCATTAGAGCATTTTTATTTTTTGATCTGATTTGGCTTTTGGGCATAAAGAAGGAGTAGGTAAACTGTTCTTTTCTTAATTTTGGAAAGAGACTAGACCACTGTTTAGTTGGTATCTTTTTTGGACCTTTTTGTCTATTACTGTCTTTTTGTAAATCATTATAGGGGTTAGTTTTATATGCTTCATTTACAAACTGATACTTTGTGAGTTTTCTGTTATGTCTAGCTTCTGTTCTATTGTATTTTCAATTTTCTTTAAGTTGTCTAATATTACTAGTTCCTTAGACATATTGTTTGTTGTTATGTTTATAGTATCTTTGAATGTATTATTCTTATTTACTTTTTGGTCTTAAATAGCTTTTGTTTTTTCTATTTCTAGTTTGACTTATTTGTCCCAGCTTGTTGGGTTTTTATTAGGGATTTCTTTTAGTACTTGCTTATCTTTTTGTTTATAATTAGTAGTCTCTTCTATGTTAGTTATCAAGTTTGGAAAGCTTGACATATTTTCTTTGTTTTTTTTTACTTTTTTTTTGCTGCTTGTTGATGTTATTTTTTTTGTTATTTTTATGGTTTTTGTGTATTAAAATTCTGTAAAGAACCTTTTTCTTGAAACAAGGGCAAGAACTCTTGTTTTAGTAAATACTTTAGTCAGTTTTGTCTTATTGTTTATTTTTATTTTTAAAAAAAGAAGTTACTCTACTCCAAAACTCATGTGTTTAGAAGAGAGTGTATGCAGTAATTAAAATATAATTAAATAAACTATACATAATAAATAATATTAAAAACCTAATATTGATAGCACTAATTCAATAAGTATACATTATTAGGTAGACAAAAAAAAAATTGTCTATTATTTGTCATATATATGTTCAATAATATGATGTTTTGTTAAAACTGAATATGTAATTTTTCATAACAAAAAAATTCACATCATATAAAATCAATATGTGCTGCCAAATATAGAGGCTAAGTTTAGTAAATAAATTTGAAAGTCTGAAATTTTAATTTCCCTTAGTTGCACATGTATATATGTATACTCTTATCTCTTTTAAACTATTTTTTAAATTTCATAATTGTGTTAATATTTTAAGCTTCACTTTATATGAAGGTATATATGATTGTATATATCTATTTAAATAGCTATTATTATAATTTATATATTATATTCCATCTAACCAGGTTACTAAAACTCCATTATTAATAATTTAAATATCATCTAATCTGTTAAAAGAAATCTATTCAATTACTTCTTCATAATAAGTAACTATAAGTTGAAATTCATTATTGCAATAATCAATATCTTTATTTCTACTTGTCTATTTCTGTTTTTGTTTTCTAAAGGTCGCATGTTTGGCACCAACCTGGTAACATGTTATATTAGTTGCAATTTGCATATATTTTATTTTCTTTATCTTTTTTATTATAAAATTCATTAAATATCAACATATACTTACACTAGTCGAAAACTAGAAATTCGACCAGATCGAATTACAATAACATTCGGCAAAAAATCAGCTAATTTTTTAAAATTCGACCAATAAAAATTCGGCCACACCAAATTCTACATTAATTCGACTTAATTTAACCAAAAATTCGGCACCCGAATTTTAACAAAATTCGACCATTCCGATTTTTACATTAATTCGACCTAAATTTAGGCAAAATTCGGAGTCCGAATTTTAATAAAATTCGACTATTTCGATTTTTACATTAATTCGACCTAAATTAGTCCTTTCCGATTTCTACATCAAA
>CAJVQA010008592.1:0-12825 GCA_910591915.1 Cetraspora pellucida
CTATGTAATTTTATAGTTTCTAGAATCTTAATAAAGTACTAGCGTAACTGCCAAAGGTTAAAAAAAAAAAAAAAAAAATAGAACTAATAGATCTGATAGAAATGATAGATCTAATAGAAATAATAGAAATGATAAAAATGATAGAAATGATAGATTTCTGGTACAGTAATTGAGCCAATCAGAATCAAATCACATGTATTAGAATTAGTACTTTCATCCAAATCATCCTGATCTCATGATCTCATAATTAGAATCATATGATCTTATGTTTGTTAAAGTCATCTTGATGAGTTAAATCCAATGATGGTTGTTTCATCCAAATTGGTTTGGTATATCAAAAGTTATGGTCAAAAATGTGTAAAACTCTTAATATTAACAGTAGTCAAAAAATCTCAGGTGAGGGTACCACCAACCAGGTTGCCAAATTTTGGATAGAAGGAAAAGGATATTAGTTTGGAATCAATATACCAAGAACAGGTTACAGTCCTTCTAGGCTATCTGGATTGGAAGTTTGGATTCAAAGCAAAGGTATACTAAAAATACTAGAGATATGCTGTGAAGTTAGTACTAGGGTCTGGGTGAATTCTATAAAGGTAGTCTGTGTTAGTGTTTTAAAAGTAGATAGATAGTTAACGATAAGAGGCCCTCTGCACTTTACTGGCAAGTGACATACTTTGAAATATATAATGGTCTAAGAACTAGTACAAAAAGAGTAGGTAACTATACTGTTTAGACAGTATCTGATTAGATATATACAGGAGGTTAGTTGGAGATTCCAATATGACAGAGTGAATGATTAAAGGGTTTAAAATAGATAATCTTCTAGTAGATTATAAGTACAATATCTAGTATAGAACCTTAGGATGGACTACTTAAATAGGCAACCAAAAGTTGTACATATGACTATCTGTACTTTTATCTTTATAAAAATAGTTGTAATAGCTAACTCGATATAAGTCAATAAAGTATTATTACAAATATGACCTTTAACAAAAAAAAAAAAATTTGAAACTTATTAGATCAAATAAAAATAAATATAATAGAGTCTTATATTATAAGCTGATAAACAACTTATACTAGTTTTTATTAAAGTATAAGTAATACAATAATTATACTTTTTTTTTTTTTTTAAAAAAAAAAAACTTATACTTTTTTTTTAAAAAAAAAACTATAGCTTTAAATTTTTAACTTCAATAGTTCCTGTATTCATGATTAAAGACATTATGCTATTCTTACAGTTTTAGATGCCAAATTATATCTGTTTTTAATAATCATATTCTATTAGCAGAAAAGAAACATTCAGAAGCAACAGAAGTTGTGGAAATTGCTAGATAGTCACAAACTATACAGAAAAGGTATGAATACTGAATTTGGTATACCTATATAAATATATTAAATTAATTTATTAACAAGATATATAGTATCTTTGCCTTGAAAATGACTTTATAATACATAGTAATCATTGATTACTATATATCATAAAATTATTTTTAAGCCAAAAACTTTATATGCTGTATTTATTATCATACCTTCTATCATGCCAATATGTTAATTTCTTTGTTTGCTAGGTTTTTTAAGATGTAATATTCAAGTTCATCCAACTCTTTATCATCATTATTAAAGTCTGCATCTAGTATTGATTATATAATTGGTTTTATAGCATTGTTATAATTCAAGAAGTTATTACTAGTAGTAGTAGTTGGCATATATTTCATTTTATAAAGGTCATGTATTCTAAAAAAAAAATTATATAAATATAGTAATAGAAAATTTGAATATCAGAAAATTGGATCTAAAGTATTTAAATATAATTCAAATCTAATTATAAATAGTAAATTAAAAAAAAAAAAAATAAATTAAAATAGATTCAACTTTTACAATTAGTGCTGTTTTTTGACTATTTGAATTCAGTAATTAGTCTAATTGGTTCAAAGGACAACACTATTCACTATTATCTAATTTCATGATTCTTGTTCTTAGTAATAATTAGAATAATAATATACAAAACCTTTGTTTGATCAATCTTATCTTTAGTAAACTTTCTCTTAACAAAATAATGAAATTTTCTATGAGGATTTAAAGCTGTATCTAGCATAATGGTTGTGTTAGTTTTGAAGTAATACTGAACAAATTTTTCTCATGCTGTAGTAGCTACTCTGGTAAGTAATAACACTATAATTAAAATTATTATAAGTAATAAATCTAAAAAATTCTAATAACTTTAGTATTAAGCGGTATGGTGACCTAGTGAAGTAGTCAGGTTTTCAACTCCCCAAGTGATAGGTTGGGTGTTCAAATTTTATCGATGCCAAAAATTTGAATAATCACCTATGTAATATTCATATTATGGCAACTGTTACTAATGATTGGGTTAGAATACCTGTAATGGTGGCCACACTAGCATGACTGGCAGGTTATGGGGCATCTGTGTAAGTATGGTGTTATACAGAGAAATGCAAACCAACAAATCGGGTAGTGCAAACACTAGATAAGTCCTTGTGGCTATGTAAATCCATTGAAATTGGGTAACAAGAAGTCCATTTGGAAAGACCCGAATAGAAAGGTAGCTAGATCTTTGATGGCCCTACTGTAAAGGCTAGCTCGAGAAAATGGATACCAAGGTCATAGTACCCAGTTATAGTAGCTAGATGGACAAGAACCTCTAAGTTGGGAGGCTCAGAGGTACTACCAATCAGGCTGCCAGAATGAACTGAAAAAAAAGGATATCGGGCCAACCTGGTATACTGATGGACTGGTCATAGTCCTACATAGACTATCTGGATTGGGAGTTTGGTAAAAAGACTGGACAAAAGGCAGGAGTATACTAAAGTACCAGGGTTATGCTGTAAAGTAGATGCTAAGGTTTAAGTGAACTCTACAAGAGCATAGTGGTTTAATGTTTAGCCCTGACCACAAGTGTTGGTTCTGCCATAGCAATACCTAGGTCAGTTGTAAAAATAGGTACAGAAGGCTCTAGGAGGTTTACCTTGAGGATAAATTAGTTCTAAGGTTAAGAACGATGATCTGATACATCAGAGATATTAACACAGATTACAGGTTCAGAGAGTTTAAAGTAGAACATCCAAGCAGGGGTGTTAGGTATGACAATTGGTAGAGAACCTTCATTCAGACTCCTTAAATAGGTAATATAGAAAAGTTATACATATAGCCAATTGTATGCTCTTCTGTAATGGTTCATTGAACCACAATACCGATAAGTGATTAATAAAAGTCAAAAGACCAAAGAAGTCACCTTAATACCAAAAAAAAAAAAAAAAAACTTTAGTATTGGCAATTTGATCTATTAATCAGACCAATTAAACTATGTCCAATTGGTCTAATTGATAAGTCAAATTGCCAATATTTCTAAAACTAACTTTTAGAATTTGAGGCTGTATCTTCAATATAATTAAGAATTATGTTAAAAAGAGAAATAACTCAGAAAGTTGTACAATATGAACTAGATGACAGATCCTTAAATGACTCAAGAAATTTGGCAATTTTTTTTAAAATTGTTTATTGATTATGAGAAATGGCATAGTTTTGAAGGCCATTATAATTGCTTGTAAGCATATTTAATGTCTACAAATATTATAGATCTGCACAGTTAACATACTAATAAAGTTTTATAATATAGTCGTCTTTCGTTAAAATCAACCTATTTGGCTCAGGCAATTTGGTTAATATATGCAAAGATGGATAACAAAGAAAAAAAATAAATTTTGATATAAAGTATTGGTAAACAGACTATACAAGTACAAAATAACACCCAAGAATGTTATTTTGAATAGTGGCCTGAATTATGCTTAATTTAGGTTAAAATTTAAAATTACACATCTGTGCATTGTTATGCACTCATTGATGTAAATTAGGTTTGCGCAGTAGGTGCAGAATACATAGATTTAAATTTGTGCGAATATTAGCACTCTCTGTATATATAGCACATATAAAAATTTTTTTTTTGTGCATATTTTTTTGCGTTTGCACGAATTAAATTTTTTTGAATTTATAAAACTGTTTGCACTTACATGAAAATTGATTACAAATTCTGATCTAATAAAATATGACAAAAAAAAAACTTTACAAAAAATTTTTTTTATTAAGATGCTAAAGGTCATTTCACAAGTAAAATTGTGGACTACGCTATTTTATGTTACACCAGATCTTATAGTAGGCATAAGGTTGCATGTCTCCAGAAAATAGATATCTTGTTATTGGTTAGTATTCTTTATTTTATTTTTTTTTTAAACTTACTACTTTAATACAGTATTTTATATATCAAATTGCTTATTTTTTTAGGTATGCCTGGGTTTCGGTTCTCTATTACAGAATTACATGTAATTGAATCATGATTAAGATAATCACAAATTTAATCGATTTGGATTTTTTTACTAAGCATTCTCTTTTCATTAACAGGTTTTAGAGAGCTATAAGGACAAGAAAAATAAATAAATATCATATATTTCATAGATTTGATAAATATAATATGCACTCACTTCACCTCTTTATTATCATATTTGCATTAATACGATTTTATAAAAAATAAAAATAAAAAATAAAGGGTAAGGCAAAAAAAAAATGGCTTGTTTTTTTTTTTTTGCAACCTTGGACTAATGCATCTTTTCTATAATAAATACCTTAGAAAAAGTCAGTTAGCATTTTTTATTTCTTTGATTGGGATTTATTTAGTCGAATTCATTTTAACAAATTTTGTAATACTGGTAGGTTTTGATCTTTCACAAATTTCATGGGGTCCTGTTGTTCTACATATAATATAAGTAATTTACATTGCTCCAAGGCAACAGAATGAGAAATTTTCTCAATTTTAACATCACTATCCTCATTACTATTACTGAAATCAGACTGATGACAAATCTCTTCAATAATGGCAGCTTTATTTACAGTAACCTCTTCTGTTTCAAGATTATTATCAGGCTCGATATAATTATTAGCAGTTATTACTCGCATAAGGTGATAAGGAATTTTAAGAATAAGCTGTTCAACCTCTTCTTCGACTCTGACTTCTTTGACTTTGGCTTCCTCAACTTCGGTCTCGACTTCCTCAACTTCGGTCTCGACTTCCTCAAATTCAGCTTCTTTCAATTCAGCTTCCCTTTCAACTTCAGCTTTTATTTCGGCTTTAGTTTCAACTTCATTTTCAATTTTATTTCTAACTCTAGCATTCAAATTTGACCAGTTCTACTTATTTATCGGCACTATTTCAGTCTTCTTCTAGCAGTTAATGATTGTTTGGGGGTTACATTGTCCCATGCTTCTGTAATGAACTTGATTGCATCTAAAATACTAAGTTTGGGTATTTCTTCTTTATTATTAAGAGCATTTACTAGATTTTGAAGAAATAATTTCTGATAGTAAGCTTTAAATGTATAGATAATTCCAGCATCACATGGTTGCAAGCAAGATGTCGTATAAGGTAGTAAAAGATGCAGCCTAATGTGAGAAGATTCATAACTTTCTAGATGTGACAAAGTACTATTGATTAATAAAAGAATTTTCCTACATTTTAGCTGACATACAGCATTTAGAGATTTTATCCAACAATCAAAAATGTTACCTGTCATCCATGCTTTTTGACTAGCATCATATTTTACACCAAGGTTTTCCTTCTGAATGCCCTTGAAACATCATGGTTTTGGTGACTTTCCAATAACTAATAGTTTGAGTTTGTCCATTCTGGTTGCATTTGTACAAAAAAAATAGTTATTCTTTCCTTATTTTTTTTTTCCTTTAATAGATTTTGTCGCAAGAGTTTGATCAGGCAACATCCTATAATAGAAACCGGTTTCATCTGCATTATAGACATCTTTCAGCTTGTATTGTGAGAGTAATTCGACCAATTGTTGTCTATATTCAGGAAGTTTTTCAGTAGACACACTTTCTGATTCTCTATGGATCTTGAATCTTCGAATATCATGCCATTTTTTAAACCTGTCTAACCAATCTTGGCTTGCTTTAAAATTTTCTTCACTGATATCTAATAACTCTGCAAATTTTTTAGCTTGAATTTGTAGAATCCCATTGGTTATCATTCCATTTAGTAAAAGAATCCGTCATATCCAAGTATATAAGACAGTTTCTAACTTCACAAATTTTGCTAAGCAGTTAACCATTTTATTTCCTTCACCATCTACTAGTTGCATGAACAACCACTTTTCACTTTCTTTTCAAATTTTTGAAATTGTATTCCGGTTACAACCGTATTCTTCAGAAAGTTGATTAATGCTAATGAATGGATTTTTTTGTTTACATTGACATATTTCTTGTTTTGTTTTTATTGAAAGGGTCATTCATTTCTTTCATTGCTTGTTCATCTTATTTAATTTTCTCACTGTTACAAATTGCTAATTTTTTTTTTATTTTTTTCTGGATAATTTTAAAGCTCACTGAAGGTGAAATTTACCAGATATGTTGTTTTTCAAAAACACTATGACAATTGGTGCTTGGTATTGCAAGTAAAATATTTAGCACCCTGAAAACCACTTTAAGCCTTAAACCCTAATGCTAATTCTAAAATTTAATTTTAGCTTTAAAATTCATGATAAAATTTCTATAGATTATATAATAATAATTAAAAACATTTTTTTTTTTTATAAAAACCCAATCAAGTCCCAAAAAGAAGTTTAATTTCATGATTTTTTGTGATATAAGTATAATTTTATAACTTTTATTTGAATAGTCACAATAGTCTCTTATTTTTTAAAAAAAACTTTACACACATGTTTACTATTGTATTGGCACCGTTATTACCATTGTTCTGGACACCAAATTATCATTGTGTTGGGAGTCATTTTAACATTGTATTGGCATTGCCTTTACCATTGTGTGGTATTTTCGTATTCCATTTTTGTAGTATAATAATTTCAATTTTCTCTTTTCTATATTGAATATCTTACTGATATCATATATACTTTTAGGTTTTCTTCTACAAATTCTCTAATAAGCATTGCATGCACTAGTCAAAATAAAAAAATCAGTACCAGTTTACCATAGTTGAAATTATATCAATTGGCTGTTGAGTGCTGAATGTATACAGGTTTATAATGGCATTCTGTTAGTATTCTAATGATATTTAGCAAGTTAACTAATTGAATATTGACAGAACATGCAGATTGCTTGCAGAATGCCATCAAAAGCCAGTATACATTCAGCACATTTGGCAACCAATTTATTTAACTTCAATTAGGATGAACTGATACTAATTTTATCACTTTTGACTAGTACATTCATCCTTTTTATTGTGTATTGTTATTAACTCATGCTGTTTTAGTTGTTTTTATATGATGAATTAACTCTTGTAGCTCCAATCATGAAGAGTCTGTAAGAAAAGACCAAGAGGTGACATTGTGCATGCATATGGGCATATGGGTATATATACATATATTTAACTTGGCTAAATTTGGTAATGCTAATAGAATATTCGCCTTGATAACTATCATAACAATGGGATGAAATTGAAAAAGATGAATATAAAAAATTCATTTATTAGTGAAAATAATAAATGGGGACACTTGTGGAATATATAATGTTGGATGTTGTTATTTTAATGGAACTGACATCGAAAAGGATGAATATAAGGCATTTATTTATTAGCGAAAATCAGAGACAGGATGCTTGTAGAACATATGATGTTGAATTTTGTTATTTTAATTGAGCTGGCATTGCAAAAGATAAACATAAATGCACTATTATTATCAAATATGAAGCATGCTAAAGGAACATATAATGTTGGATATTGTTATGATTGTGAAATTGGTGTTGAAAAAGATGAACACAAGGCATTTATTTATCAAAACTTAACAGAGAATTATAAATTAATTTTAAAAAATAAAATTAAACTATTTTTTGACCAAAATTAAAATCACTTATACAAATTTCATTAATATTATTTGTTGGGATGGTCTACTGAACATAGCATTCACATGACTTATCTTATCGACATAGCAATAGTCACTACGATTACAGCTGTTTTCACAAATTCTGGGACAATTAAAAATTTTCTGATGTCTAAGTCAATAAGTAATTATTTGGATATCAAAATTTTTTCAAATACTCTAAAATTTATGAAAACATTGTTATGTGAATGCTGTGTTAGTTAGACCGTTCCTATGTTTTTCCATGGTCACATGACCTATTTCAAAGATTTCTATTGGTTAAGAATATTACTGAGGGAATTTTATTTATAAAAAAATTTTGATTTATGTTGATAGTAATATCTATAAAAGATTGTTATAAAATTGATATATGCGAGAGAATTTAAATAAGTGAAAATTTGTTTTATAGCTTGTGTTGATAATAACAAGAGGTTGATATCAACAGGATTGATATTAATGAGGGATGACTGTAGTAATAATAAATAATTAATTAAATAAAAAATATTGTATAATAGTAATAATAAATAATTAATTAATTAAAATATGACTTATATAATAATAAATTAACAATAAATTAGAATTCCTAATAAATAAATTAAGAAATAGATAAATAATAAAATTAAAAGAATTTACTAATTTACTTTAATATCTAATTAGCTACTAGTTATTTATTTAGTAAAAGATTTATATTATTAATCAAATTTTTATACTTTAATAGTAAAGTTGAAGGCATCCATAAATTAAATATTAGTAAATTAAATAGTAATAAATTAAATAGTAGTAAATTAAATATTAATAAATTAAATTTTTTTAATAATGAATTAGTTAATTTTTAATAAAAGTATATAAAAGTATTGCTAAAGAAAAACCAGTTATTAATTATATAAAATCTATATAATTAATAACAGGTTTTCTCTTGTTAGCACTCATATAATAAGAAATAAATTATTAATATAGTTAATAAATCAATAAAGTAAAAAGCTTACTTGTTTAAGAGATAACCTATTCTTAATTATATTATAAGTAAAGTTCTATCTAATAGGACAATCCAGAATAGGTTTGCAAAATTTGATATAGCATGTATTACATATTTTTTTAAACAACTTAATAATGTGCAGATAGTAGAATTAAGTTTTCGAATCTTAATTGTTTGAATATAATAAATTTTTTTTTTTTAAAAAAAAAAAAAGATTTTTTGTGAAGTTCATACTAATACCTTACAAACATCTTCTTCTATTTTAGCTAGAGTCACTTTTGCAACCAAATTAAGAATATGATTAAAGTACCAGAATCTAAGTTGTTTAGAGTCTTATTCTAAATTTTCTTCTTTTAACTTTATAGACAATTTATGAACAAAAGTATCATTATTTGAAGCATTATCTAAATTAATAGCAAAAAGCTTTTAGGAAAAAAAAATCAAAACATTTTTTTTGCATAAAATTAAAGCTAAGCATAAAATGAATTTATTTTATGCTAGTTTAGTATAAAGTCAAATTATTTAATGTTAAGTTTAGCATAATATAAATTTAGCTTTATGCTAATTTTAGTATAAAGCAAAATTTATTTTATACTAAACTTAATATTAAATAAATTTGGCTTTATACTAAGCTAGTATAAAGCAAATTTATTTTATGCTAAGCTTAGATAAAGCTAAATTTATATAAATATTTTTGATATAATTTTATAATCTTTTAATACTTTAAAAAATTTATTAGAAATATTTGTTTCATTATGATTTTTACTTAATAACCCAAAGTCAATTAATATTTTTTGAAGGGTCTAATTGTCATCTATATAATGAGCTATAGCAGAAATAAAGTCCTTGTTGTTAGAAGTTCAATGTAAAAGAAATTTATAATAGAAAGATATGTCTATAATACTGTAAGTATTAGTGAATAATAAATATAAATATAAAATATAAATCAAATAAAATAGTTTCAATCAAATAAAAATAATAAATAAATCATTTTAAATAAATAACTCTAATTAATAAATAAATAAACATACTACAAAAACTCTTTCTGCTGATCACTTGTATACAAAACTGTAGAAAAATATTTTAGAAGTTTGCTAAAAAACAGTTGTCAAAACTAACCTTACAAGCTTAAGAAAAAAAATAGAGCTTGTAGAAAAATATATAACAAAAGGTAAAAGTAGAAAATTAGAAGGCTTGTAGGAAAGATAGAAAAGAAAATATCTTGGTTGATATTTGGAAAAGTGAAATTTGGGAAATTCTCTGTAACTTGGAAATGTCGATCTGTAAATCACAGCAACACTTAAATAGATAAACAAACAGACATGTATATTGCAGACATACAAACAAATCCAATTTGGATAGTAATAGGCATAAAATATAGAAAGTGCTAGAACAAATAATAAATAGGAGCTACTAATAACTAAGCAAAATATGAGTAGCACACAAAATCAGAAAGAAAGCTTAAAGACAACTTATATCAAAAGAACATATTGGGCGACAAATAGCATACACAACAAGGTGTTTTTTAACTAAGCTAGTAAAATCATTCCAAAACCAGACAGAGAAGATAAGATTGTGGCTATGCTAACAGAATAAGATGCATTAGAGGTTGCTTTGCTGCATATAACAAGAGAAATAATCAAGAAAACAGAAAAAGAACAGCCAGATAAGAAAATTAATATTATGAAACAAGACAAGAATATTATTATAATAGAAGAACCTATAATAAAACAAACACAAGACAAACAGAAAGAGATACATCAACAGTCAATAGAAGCAAATAGAAACCAAGAAGAAAAGGTAAGTCTAACAAACAATAATCAAGAAAAAGAAATTTTATTTATATAAGAAAGAGATACAGAAGTACAAAAGGAAGAGCAAGAACAAGAAGTCATCGAAATAGAAGTTGAAAAAAAAATTGATATAGTTGAAAAACCCCTAAAAGAAAGTATATAGGCTCTAAACAAAAGGAACTATAACCAAAACAACAGTTTGCTTGTGAATATACCAGCATACAATGTACTAGAAAAAACAAAAAAAAAGCATATGAAATTTATTAGATAGTTATTAAGAAACAATGCACATGTTAAAGATGTTAGAGAAGTTTTTAAAGAGAAAACTTATAGATAGAAGTAGATTTTGACTGCGAATATAGCAGAAATGTAGCAATACAAAGAATTAGCAAAAAGGAAAGTGGCTGGTACAGAATGATACCTGAAGAAAAAGAAGGCAGCATGAAGAAGCAGACACAATACAGTGAGAAATATCAAAAGAGAAGTAATAGCAAAATGAGAACTAAAAAAGAAAAACAGAAATGGAAGAAGAACAAAACCAAAACAAATAAAAACTAATATGAAATAAACAAAGAATCTGAAGACAAGAATTATCTGATGATTTGGAACTTACCAACAAATATAAACAAAAAAGATGTAGAATACATCTGTAGAAGATTCAGAAAAGTCCATATAGTAAGAATTAAAAGATCAAAATATAAGGCCTTAGCAGTAGTTAAGACAGAAAAAACATATGAAGACATTTCTTGGGCCATACCAGTGAATAGTAACAAACTAATACAAGTGACTAAAGGAATTGAAGATCATAAAGCTAGAAAAAGACAAAGAAATTATACAGCAAAATTAACAGAATTACCTGAAAGTATCTTAGAAGTTCTATTACTATGAAGTTTAAAGAACAAAGAAGTAAAGTCAGTTTATATACCTCCAAATAGAAATGAAACCAAAGAAGAACAGTAACAGTCATGTTTGCAACAGAAGAGAATATGAAAACAGCCTAATTGAAACTATTTATGTATAATAATTTCTGACTGTATTGGGTAAAAAAAGAAAAAAGAGAAATAGAATGAACAAAAGATCTTAAAAGAGAAAGAGGAAGAAGCTGAAAAAGGTTTAGCCAAACTTCTAATACAGAAGATAGCAACAGCCAAAAGGAAGAACAAGAATTCAAGCTAAATACAAACAAAAAAAGAAGAGAATAAAATAGAAGTATAGAGAATCAAGCAGCAACAAGCAGAACTAGTATACAAGATTGAAATATAAAAAATAAAACAAGATATACAAATCTACTTGAAGAAGAAGAAAAACCACACAGAAGAGAAACAGCAGAACTCAAAACCCAGATACAAGAAGAAGCTATACATACAAATGATATCTTAAATCGAATTTTAAAAAGACTTGAAAGACTAGAAGAAGCAAGAAGTACAACATGGAATAGCCTAGCCTACTGCTTCTAAGAACACCCCAGTTGAATATAGAAGCATAGATCAGAAGATTGGAGAGTTTTTATATAGAGAAAGAAGAATATTCGAAGATGACAATGTAAAAGTATCTTTTGGCTATAGGGAAAACATAGAGACAAAAAGAGAAGAACAAGTAGAAGTTACAGAAACAAGAAGGGAGCAACTAGAAGAAAAATGAAAACAAGGAAAGAAAGAAATAAAAATAGCATGTCACAATATTAATAGACTTAAAACCAAAGAATGGAAACTAGAAAACCTAATGGAATAAACAGAAGAAGAAGAATTACAATACTTGGGATCACAGAAACAAATCTTATAGAAAGAGAAGAAAGATTTCTAACATATGCAGCAAATAAGAGTTACATTGGGTTTTGGTCAAGTGTAGCAAAAGACAAGAAAAAAGGATCTGGTATAGGTATCTTAGTTAATAAATAATGAGAAAAGCATGTAGGTGTAGTTAAGAAGATAAATGAATATTTGATAGAACTTATACTATATTTCAAGCAATTAGAATTAGTAGTATTAGGAGTTTACATACCACCAAGCAACAAGCAATAAAAAAAAAGGTTCAACAGAAAATAGTAGAAATAGTCATGAAAAAAAAATATACACAAATAGTAATTCTAGGTGATTTTAATCATACTGCAAATAACATATTGGACAGACAACATCCACAAGCAGCAAGTTTCAAAAGGTTACCC
>CAJVQA010008593.1:0-12823 GCA_910591915.1 Cetraspora pellucida
TGGAGAAGATGCCAGAAAGATAGGTACTGGGGTTCTAGTAAACTTTACAAGGATAGAAATAGTGTAACTTAGCAGTTAAACAAATAACCCCTGTGACTGCAAGTGTTAGATAACTATAACGTGTTGCATAAAACTAGGTCTAGATGTGTAGGATATAAAGGCTCTAATAAGTTTTCTATTGAGGATAAAGTAGTCCTAAGGAGACCGATAAGCATCGGGAACTTGGATAGGCAGCGCCTTGAGATGTTCCCGTGATATAAGGAGGATTGCATATGCAAAAGGTTTAAATAAGCAAGACTCCTAGTTGGCTTGCAGATATGGCAACTAGTATAGAACTTATATAGTAATGTGTAAGCGGACTACTTAAATTAGGTACCAAAAGTGCATATGTGGCTAGTTGTAACCTCCAATGTAAGGTGAGCCCTTGATGGCATGCCGTGTCTTAATATACTTGAATAAAAACATCGCAACTTCCAAAATAGGGACTTTAACTTAAAAAAAAAAAAAAAATAAAAAAAAAATAAAAAGATAAATCATTTATTTATTAATATTAAACTTAAATTAAAAACCTGTTAAGAATTTTCTTAAAAGTTGACTAAGCTTTCCCAATCTATATATATATTAAAATCAACACTAATGAATAGTTACAAAATATAAAAAAATAAGATAAATTTGTTAATAATTAAAAAATCTAATTGTATTTAAAATATTTTTAAAATTAGTTTTAAACCATCTTTTGAGTTTATTAATTATAATTATATGTTTTAGTTGTATATATTGTTATAAGTAAATCTGGTCTCAAAATCATAAAAAAACAAATATATAATAATTCATATAAAAACACTATAAAAACTGTCATACTACAATGCCATAACCCAAGATAAATCAAATTGCTTATTAAGTAACAATGCTAATCTTATTGAAAAAAAAACTACTTGCCTGATTTGAAATACATTTGTCAAAGTAATATTATCTTAATAAATAAAGTTTATAATCATGCTAATGCATTATCATATATTGAGTCTTGTGTAGTTATAAGAGAAATAAAAAATTCAATAAAAAATTCTAAAATAATAACAGATGAATTGTAAGAAAAAAAGAAATGTTAGCAAATATGAGTAAAATGACTTATGTCAATAAGAGAAAAGATGCTCAAACCATGTTCAAAATTTCCTTTTTTTTTCTCTTGTAATTCTCTATAAATAAGATTCACATTCCTCCTCTTGTAATGCATAGAAGACCAAATTACCCTTAGACCAAACTACTTCTTGTCCAAATCACCTTTAGATGATAAACCCACCCTAAATAAATAAAGCAAAATTATAATTAATAAAATTCTAATTTGTGCTAAAAATAAAGATGATATGCTCCTTTAACCCATTACCTTACATCCGAATTCCCCTTGTGACGTTCTCAAAAGGCACCTTTGACCAATGCCAAATCGAAACCACCTCACCTGCTTTTGAGTGACGTTACGAGACGTCAACAGTTCAGAAGCGACAATTCGTTGCATTCCTTCTTTTCCTAGTGGTGCCGTTCACGACCGACCTAGCCCGTATCAACATTCATACGTATAAAGTTTTTTCGTGCAGATCTCGGAAACTCAATTAATTCAAATACATATTTGATTGCATGAGAATGAAAATCCGTAACCAATCATAATAAATCATTAAATGTATTTCCTGATTTTCACTCATTTGAACTCATAGGAAGAAGTTCGTCTGATTGGCTCAGTAACTTATTTTTAAACACTTTAAAGTAATTTTTGGTAACACGACGTTTTACTAACAAAAAATCGTCGCGAAAACCATTCATAGCTTTAGAATAGTGCCTATATTCACCGTGCAAAAGAATCTAAAAAAGATCTTTTTCCCCATGTACTTTGCTTAAAAGACAAAATATACCGACTGTTTATTGGGCAATCTCAAATTATATTGAAAGCGAAGATAAATGAGACCGTTTTTGTTCAAGACGTTAGATTTGAAAAAAAACTTTTATTACTTACAATTGAATTTGAACAAGAATAGGTTTATGTAAAAGAAGTTCCGGGTTTAATACTTGGTTCTTGCGTTGTGTTTAGGTCTGTTAATCGTAATAAGTTTTGGTTTATAGATTGTGGATTGTATTAATGTGTTTGGGCTTATTAGCAATGAATACCACTTTTACTCCACTTTATGTGTATCGATCTATCTTATATATATTTGAAATAAATTAATTCCTTTGTATATTTATAACCTTCTTCATACGAAGTTTTTTTGGTTTCTAGTATATAATATTAAAATTATGTAATTTGATTGGTTAATGATCATGGGTAAATCCATCAATTAAATGAACTTCTTCCAATCAGATATCTATTACTTCGAAGTTCTTACATAATTAATGCAACTTCTTTAAACTTTAATTAGATTCAAATAAGCATAAGATAAATTTTATAGTTTTAATAAGCTAGAGATAAGAAGCCAATAAAGTTGGCCTCGGATGCGAAAGATAAGAATTCAGACACTCAACCTCTAATCTTAAAGTTGAAATAGATTTTAGAAAGTAAACGTATGGTGTCAAATAACACTTTTTTTTATTTGAGATTATAGAGATGGATAATACAAGGTTTATAGAAAGTGAGACTTTTCAACAATCGGTATTTATTTTATTTATTTATGTTTTAAAAAAAAAAAAGATTACAGGATCGTGAAAGCAATTATTCATTTCATTCTCATATTGTTTAAAGGTTTTGTTTCAAGAACAAGACGAACACTTACAATCATTATATGGAACTGCTCTTAATATCCATGATATTGCTACGACAATGAGAGATGAGATTGAGGATCAAAATATGTGAGTTGTCTTTTTTATAAATTATAATAAATTATATAAACTTATATAATTGAATTATATTCGAATTTACATTTATAGATTGCTTGATGAATTTGGAGTGCGTGCGGATCGTACATCTAGTAGATTAGAAAATGCAATGAAAAAAGTTAAATATATTATTAAAGCGAATGAAGGTACATCTTTTATTTATGATTTTGGTTATTTTCAATTATTTTGAACTTTACTAAATAGAAAATTGAATTACGATCTTTTGTTTCAGAGACTAAATCTAATTTTTGTATTGGAATCTTAATCGTAGTTTTATTCATATTATTAATATTAGTTCTAGCAATTTGAATAGAATCTTGTTATTCATCGCAACCTGCGATATCGCAAGTTAAGCACGTAATTGACGATCTGCACATCAGCCAGTAAAATCGTAGAACTTAATTTTATATACGTATATCGATATAATTTTTTAATTTATTTTTATTAATTTATTTTGTTTTAAATACAAGAGATGTATAGATGAAAAATTAACAATGAAAAATATTTATAAGCGCACAAATCCGTAATTAGGCTGTCTGAAGTTAAACTTTGGTTAACATCATTCCTGTTTGCGATTAAAAAAATTGTCCCATATACTTTGCGTGACAAAATGTATTCGTTTAAAATTCTCTCGCTCACTCAAGCAAAAAATTAACTTCGGCAATTCAATTAGAATCTCTTGACTAAACGCTAACTGGGAGTAAATCGTCATAACAGATTTGCCACTCTAAAATATGTTATTCATTTTATTGTTCGTTTCAATCCCCAAGAATTCCAGAAGTGATGTTAACCAAAGATTAGATTGCAAGCGGCCTTATTACACGTTTCACTAGTGTTGCCCATCCCTGCAGATTTTGGTTACAAACGAATGCCTTATGTTCATCCGCGCCAACTCCATTTCCATCATTATAATAATTGCCAAGCGCAAATATTCCATTAACGTTCCCACACTTCAGCTCTTAGGTCAATCTACGTAGTAATTAAAATGAAATAGAAAGAAAAATTAAATTAATTAGTTGCATAACATCAGATCTTGAAGCTATCCATTCGCAAGGATTAAAGCATCGGAATCTTCATAGTGGAAACATTTTGCGAGACGATTTAGATAAAGCATATGTTACAAATTTGGGACTCTTTTTCAACACATCTAACATTACGCGCCAACCATCTTTGCAGATCTTTTTCAAATACCAATTCCAGTGCCAATCACAAGTAGTCGATCAAACATTCCGCTTTTCATCTTTACCAAGTTTTGATAATAAATAAACGCCTATTCTCATTCTTTTCAACTCAATTCCAGTTATCAATTCTATTAAAATACAGTAAAATTCAACGTTAAATTTCCACTGACGTCACCTGTCTCTGCATATTTTTGATAATAAATGAATACCTTACGTTTCTTTTTTTTTAACTCAATTTCATCTTTATAACAGTTGTTGAGCACAAATATTTCATTAGTATTCCCAATCTCTGTTGATTTTTGATAATAAACGGGTAAGTTATGTCCAACCGTTAACCAATAGGCCTAATCTAAACATAATTCTAGACGCTGCGAAACTTCGTAGAAAACATATCACAACACGACTTACGATAAATACGTACATAAAACTACGCGAAACAGCGTCGAAGATCATCCAGAAGCGTAGTAAACCCCAATACCCGGTTTTTTCTTTATAGTTAGGCTAAAAATTTTTTTCTAATAAAATATCTTGGTCCTTATTAGAGTACCTAGATTATTGCAAAGGTGTTTTGTCAATAAATTGAGAGTTAGAACAATTAATAGCACTAAAAGAAAACATTTCAATTTCACCCAATTTTTCTAAAAGCCAGAGGTTTAATTCACTGCTTAAGGTCTACTTTACCAATTAGAAGGTATTGTTATGCTTTTTCCTTAAGCAGTCAAAAGGCTGAGCGGTTAATATGGCGACTTCTTTAACGCAGCTCTTTACTTAATTATACAATGTGCCGAACTCTAGGCCTTATGAGTACTTCTCTAGATACTGGTTAATATTCCAAGTTATTGGACTATTCTGTAATTGGACAATGTTAACCATGATATCTATTGCTTACGTCCTATTTAGTTTCTATTTAGGATACAACTTTAGGTTGTTATAAACCTAGTCATAGGATACACCGCTACGTGGTGGCTAGGACGAGTAAGCTAACTGTTTAGCTGAAACTAAGTATCCTTCTAGGTGCGTATTTTATTATTTATTAGTTTTGTATTTATTATTAATAATTTCAAATAATTTCGCATTTTAGTTTTTTTTTTTTGTTCATCTAATAGATAATGGAAAATTTAAGTTTTCGTCGTTTTGGTATCTTTATCGAAGAAATTTAAGTTTTCGTCGTTTTGGTGTCGTCGTCGAAGAAAATAAGTTTTCGTCGTTTGGTGCCGTCGTTAAAGAGATTTCAAGGTTCGATATTTCTGCTAGTACATGTTATGATTATAATTCCGCTAATACATGTTATATTAACTGACTTTTAATAAAAAAGAATAGTTTTTCAGCTAGAAAATAGTAAATATTCTGTATCAAATATCATCATAAATATGTCATCATATCGTAAGCAAACATATTTAATAAATAAAATAATAGCTTATCGCTTATAGGAATATCAAGAATTTGTACTCTTATTGATTTTCTTTTCGATAATGCGAAATACACGTTTACAACAAAGATATGCATAATATATTTGCAAAATATCGATTTTTTTTTGATTTTTTATAAAGGATAATTGCTTTGGGATTTATTCAGCAAGTATAACCATATATAGTTGTTTAAAAATAGATAAAATTTAATTTTTTAAAGTAACTTAATTCAAAAGACATTAATAACAAATTTGATTAGCAGCAAAAAAATTAAATCATACTCGAAACGAGCAATTGTTCTTAAAAGCGTTATGAATAAGTTTAGCTAATTACATATCGAGCAAATCACATTATGCAGATTTCTCATGCAGTCCATTTTATTAATAATAAAATTTAAATAATAATAAAAAAATAAAAAAGCTAAGCACGGACTCAAATTACTGTAAATCTAAACAAAAACAAACAGCAACTGGGTTAATTGTTCGGTAAGGAAATAACGATAATTAAAAGATCATTAACGATTAATCCATGAATTTTTTTTGTTAGGACAAAAATGGCAGTTTCATAGATACTTGATTTTTTTAAAAAATCAATCGCTTCTATTTTTTACACTCGATCTTGCGGTCTGATTGGTCAATCTGGAAGTGATTCATCACGATATCACTATAAGGTGCTACCAGATGATTCACGTGCCCTTTTAAACGTGTGTATGTACGGGGGTTACTCAGATATTTCAGTATTTTGTTATAAAATCCATTCCACTTCGCCACCATTTTTTTTTGTATATATTTATTATTATTATTATGCAACTTCCCCCTAAACAAACACCCATCGAGTCTTCAACAAATAGCCCTCTTTGTGCAAGCATTCTTGCCAGAATTTGTAGGTTTCCACTCCATTTGATCTCGAAGATCACTCAAAAACTATTAGGTCCTGTAAAACGGATTCCACGTCGAACTCAAAATCGGTCACCTACTTGTGCTTTTAGAGTAATATGGATAAGTGCTTTGTTGGTTGGCGAAATTTTAATATTCTCTTACGCCATGCGGAAATGTTCCTGGCCTTATGATGCTCATTGGGTAACTTGACCTTTTATTTTATTTCATTTTGAAATATTTTTTTATATTTTGCATAGGCATTGCATAGGGCTTTCTTTTAATTTAGTTTATATTAAAAAATATTTATCAGGATACATCATTGGCCAATCCATTTAGAATTGCATTGATTGCCGACCCACAGATAATAGATAATTATTCATATGGTCGTACGGGTATACTTCAAAGAATATCTGAAGTATATCCTGACATGTATATGAGAAAAAATTGGATAAATTTACAAAATATTTTTGATCCGGATGCAATAATATTTCTGGGTGATCTAATGGATGGAGGAAGAGAATGGGATGATGATAAGTAAGTTCGATTCTTCAATAAATATAGAATATTGAATGTATCATAAGTTGAATGTCATTAATTTTAATTTTAATTATAGGTGGGAAGATGAATTTTTCCGCTATCGTCATCTATTTTTACCAAAGAAACCAACAAGAACTCCAATTTATTATTTGGTAGGGAATCATGATATTGGATTCGGTGATAATATAATTCCCAGTGCATATGACCGATTTCGAAGAATATTTGGTAAAACAAATTATAATGTTGTGCTTGGTAATCATTCGATAATTGTCGTCGACACAGTAACATTAAGTGGATCAGATGAACTTTTGAAGGAAGAAGCAATAAGTCTAATTGAAAAGCTTGAAAATGGTATGTATAAGCAAATAATTAAGATATGTAGATCATGTGAATTGATTTCGTTGAACTTTTCAATAGATTCTTCGAATAATTTTCCCCGAATATTGATGACGCACGTTCCCTTATACCGCCCACAAAATACTGACTGTGGGCCATTACGGCAAAACGGACATTACATTAATCAAGGCTCTGGTTACCAATATCAAAATTTAATAGTCGAGTCATTATCAAATTTCATATTAGATCATATAAAACCAATACTCGTGTTTAGCGGTGATGATCATGATTATTGTGAAATTCGACATGAAAGGGTGCCTGAAGTTATAGAAGTTTCGGTGAATAGTTTTAGTTTTGCTATGGTAAGTTATCGTATTTGTCTAAATTTTAACATATGAATTTACTTAAAGTTATTATTTTTATACACCTTCAGGGTGTTAAAAGACCAGGGTTCCTTCTATTAAGCCTTTACAACCCACATAATAATACTTCATTAGATAGCATAAAAAATAATCAAACTACATTCGCATACACGCAATGTTTACTACCAAATCAAATCAGAATATATTTGTGGTATGGAATTCTGGTTATTACAACGTTGGCTTGTATATTTTCACATACATTTGTAAAGATTAGAAGAAGTAGAGAAATGCTGCCGGTATGGCTTAGATATCAACAAAAAGGGCGTTGGATAATATTTAATTATCAATTTTGGAAGACTGTTGTAAAAGAGATTATAAGCATCGCATCTGTTGCTTTAGTAACGTATTTAATTTGTTGGATATGGTTTTTGATTTGATAATATGATTCCATTCTTTTCAAATATGAATAACACTCTGAAATCGTGTCTAAACAAAATATACCTGAACAATCGTAATATATTATATTCATTTTAATAAAATCCATAAATTGTAAATTATTTCATACCACCGCATATGAGTTAATTGATTCTAATTATTAGATCGTTTTGTCAATGCGTACATCATAGGTTTATTTTCACATTAATACTTAATTTTTATGATGCTATTACCGAAATACTAAATTTCAACGGATTTACTTTATACATTGTATAATTTAAGATTCCATTATTTCGCGGAGACGACGGACTGTAGAACGAACAGTAGCGGCAGTAGTAGTTCTAAGGTTGAAAAAAAAAACATTTGTTAATCATATCATTAAACTTATTTATATGCATTGTACCCCAAATGTCAATCTAGTCCAGATTGTCAGTCGGGCCTAAAATAATTGGGACAAATTTTCATCTGGGGCACAACATATGTATCAAAATATAAATTCGAACAGAAACTTACGAGACAGTCCATGCACCGCCTGCCACAACTTTATTACATGCCCGACATTTCCAAATGCCTACGGCTTTCCTTTTAACTGTTTCCTATTTAGCATTAGTAAATAAATTTGGTTAAAATCATGCTGATTATTATAACCAGATAATTTGTTATCTCGAACATAAATATATTACTTTGCCACAAAAAGCGCATGTATATTTTGAATGTTGAGTAATCTCCATCTTTTTAATTTGCTTTCTCAATGAAGCACCATAACGAGTACCATATTTTCCGACAACTCCGACCTATAAATGATGAATTTCTTGATATTAGTTAAATAAAAGGTTCTCAATACTATTTTATCTGATCATTAGTTAATAAGTATTTTGATAATTAACCTTTTTTGTACGCTTGGCCTGTTATAAAAAAAAATAATAATAATGAAGGTAAGTATATGAAAGTAAAAATTCTTAATTATACAAAATTAAAAACTTAATATATAGTCGTCTTTAGTGTTCAAGATCGAATGTTCTCAAAAATATAAAACATTTTAAAAATTTTAAAAAAATCCTATCGTAATTATAATTGAACTTTTTTTTATCTTCATTATTAAACACAAAATTAAATCTTGATGTTCCCATGGAGTAAAATATGAAATTTAATCAAAAACTTGTTAATTTACCATTTGGATGATCGGTAAACTTAAACGCGAAGGATGATAAATAAATTTTTTTTTTAAAGATGAAAATTTTTATGTATTTTTTTTTAGCCAATCAAAATGTCTCTCACCACATTGGACTTATCCAAGTAATTTTTACTAGTGTTCCGCAGAACCGAACTGAAGACCCTGAACCGACCAGGAATCGACCCCGGTTCGGTCGGATCTTTTAAATTATGCACGTTGGTTGGCTGCAGTTAGGATCGGATAGATTAGTGGAGCAACCAAAATCCAGCAGATCGACCCAAATTTAGGGTCGGAATAGACTCGAAGCTAGGCCGATATTGAGCAATACCAGTCAACCATAACTCATACAGGGGGATTCCCAAAATTCCGGGTCGAAACCATCGGATTTAGTCCGGCATTTAGTTAGCATTAGTAATACAAGTTAACCATTTCTGGGCCAAAATTATCAGCTGGGCAGCTTTACTTAAGGAATGAGCTATGGTTTCATTAGTAAAACTTTTAGTAATCTTGGGCAAAATTAGTTAATTCCGGCCCTGCCGATCATGATTCCGAAGTATTCCGACCCGGAATTTTGGGGATCCCCTGTATAAGTTAGTCAACATACTATCATCTGGGTAGCTTTGCTTAGTACATAGGCTTCAAAGGAAAAAGATCGTCTGATTGGCTAATGCAAATCAATTGCCTGAGTAACTTATTTATACTTTTTAAAGTACTTTTCTATAACACATTTTACTAATAAAAAATTGTTACAAAGATCATTTATAATTTAAAAATAATTTAATTTTTTCACAGGTTATAAAAATAATTACAGATGTTCTTTATAAAAAAAGAGCATAATAAACTATTAACAATTTGGAATTTTGAAGAATTTCATGCAGTTATTAAATTAAAAGATTAATAAATAAAGTCTTTTTTTAACAAATTATATTTATCAACTAATATATTAAAACAATTAGTATTTTTATGTTATTTTATTTGTGATATTAGAAATAAGTTTGTTAATAATATAAAAAGAGATATAAAAATGTATTTAGATTTTATAAGAATATATTTTTTTTTTTTTTTTGGTATTAAGATGACCTCTTTGGTCTTTTAACTTTTATTAATTACTTATCGGTATTGTGGTTCAATGAACTACTACAGGAGAGTGTACAATTGGTTACATGTGTAACTTTTCTATATTACCTATTTAAGGAGTCCACCTGAAGGTTCTCCACCAATTGCCATATCTAACACTCCTGCTTGGATGTTTCACTTTAAACCCTCTGAACCTATAATTTGTGTTAACATCACTGGTCATTTCAGATGTACTAGATCATCATCTTCAACCTTAGGACTAATTTATCCTCAAAGTAAACCCTCCAGAGCCTTTTGTACCTATTTTTACAGCTGACCTAGGTATCGCTATGGCAGAACTAACACTTGTGATCAGGGCTAACCATTAAACTGCTATGTCTTTGTAGAGTTCACTTAGACCCTAGCATCTACTTCATAGCATAACCCTGGTACTTTAGTATACCTCTACCTTTTTCTCTGCCCTTTTACCAAACTCCCAATCCAGATAGCCTGTGTAGGACTATGACCAGTCTATCGGTATATCAGGTCGGCCCGATATCCTTTTCCTCTAGTTCGTTCTGATGGCCTGGTTAGTGGTACCTCCGAGACTCCCAACTTAGAGGTTCTTGCCTGTCTTGCTACTAGGACTGGGTACTAGACCTGAGTATCCGTTTTTCTGGGCTAGTCTTTACAGTAGGGCCATCGAAGATTCAGCTATCTCTTTACTTGGGTCTTTCCAAATGGACTTCTTGTTACTCAATTTTAACAGATTTACATAGCTACAAGGACTTATCTAGTATTTGCACTACCTGATTTGTCAGTTTGCATTCCTCTGTATAACTCCAACATTGCACAGATGTCCCATGACCTGCCAGTCATGCTGGTGTGACTGCTATTACAGATATCCTAACCTAATCGTTAGTAATAGTTGCCATAATACAAATATTACATAAGTGATTATCCAAATTTTCACCATCGATGGGATTTGAACACCTAACCTACCACTTGAAGGGTTGACAACCTGACCACTTCACTAGGTTGCCACACCCTATAAGAATATTTAACTTTATAATAAACATCTTAATAACAATAAGCTTAATATTAATATTCTGTTCAATTTTTTATTATAAGAAATTGATATTTTAAATGCATTCAGTAATTGTAAAAACTAGTTTTAAAGATAGTTTAATAATATTCTACTTTTAAATATCAACAATTATTATAGTATTCATATTATAAAAATGTTTATTATAATTACAATGTCTGTTTTAGTATATTTTATTATCATTTTAATTAATCTAATTAAGATCCAATCTTAATATATTTACTTTTTTTTTTTTTTGCTTACACTAAGGTTATAGTTATCAGTAACTATTGCTTTTATTATATTTAATTATAATTATATAACTTGTACAAGGTGAGTATACAACTAGCTACATGTACAACTTTTGGTTGTCTATTTTAAGTAATCCATCTGCATAGCAGGTTCTACACTAGCTGCCATATCTGCAATCTATTAGAAGATTACCTATTTAAACACTCTGATCCCTATACTTATACTGACAAATAGCATACAAGTTCCTGTATATCTAAGTGCTATCTAACCTAACCATGACCTCTCTGTTTGTATATCTATCAAGTCATTACATATTTCAGAATATGTCATCTAACTGTAGGGCTTTAGAGGGCCCTCTGCTAACTAACTACTCATATTTAGTATCTTGTTAACAGGACTTACTCTTGCAGAGTTCACTTAGACCTTAGTACCAACTTCATAGTATATTCCTAGTACTTATAATATATCTTTGTTTTCAACCTCAAACTCCCAATCCAAATAGTCCAATAGGACTATGTCCTGTTCTTAGTACTTCAGAGTCTGCACTTCAAGGTCCTTTTTCTCTAGTTCAAGACTTTCAGCAGTCTGGTTGGTAGTACCTCTTACTCAAGGTTCTTGTTTGCCTAATTCCTTCCATATTGATATCTGTTTCCTAGGTCTAGTCTTTACAGTAATATTGTTAAAGATTTGTGCTATCTTTCTACTTAGGTCTTCTCAAATGGGCTTCAGTTTTTCAGTTTACAAATTTATACGATTATGAGAACTTATCTTGGGTTTGCATTGTCTGATACAGGTTTGCATTTTTTGTGTAACTTCAACATTGTGCAAATGCCCTATGACCTGCCAGTTATCTGATGTGATTGTGTTACAGATACTGATTCCAACTAATTAACAGAATGCCATTATTATAATACTGCTTACCTCTCATAATACCAATATAACATAGGTGGGTTTTCAAATTTTCACTGTTGGTGGTTTTGAACTTCCAACCTATCACTTGGAAGGTTGACAACTTAACCACTTCACTAAGTTGCTACACCCCTTTAATATATTTACTTTTTTATAACTATTGCTAAGAATTTTGCTTTATAAATAATGAAACCAAGCTTAAAGAATTGATGTTTTATAATTATAATATTCATTTAAAAAAAAAAGAATTTCAGGATTACTAAAAAGCATCAAAAACAAACTCTTCCCTGTAGATCCCTCGACCAAAAACTCTAGGAAAGAAAACATAGAAAAACTCAGTAACTAGACTAG
>CAJVQA010008594.1:0-12823 GCA_910591915.1 Cetraspora pellucida
TTTTTGCTTCTAAGCTTATTTGTTGCTTTCTTTGTTGCTGTTACTTTCCCTTAGTGTTGTCAAGAGTGTTATCTATCGCTGTTAGTGCAGAAAGTTGATTTCTTTTTTCACCGGTTTTGTGTCCAAGTGATCGTCGGAGAGAGTGAATAATAATAAAATGTTAATTGATAATGTGTATATTATATAATTTAATCATATATTATTTACATTAATATAAAAACTAATATAAAATTTTTTCAAATTTCTTTCAAAATAATTATAAAAAAATACATTATAAATATCACATCTATATTTATATTTACTAGAAAACTAGCATAAGTTTATCTAAAATTTATGCTGAGTTGAATATTACTAAAGAAAATTATATTTTATCTGAATGTATAATTAAATATAATTTTTAGTATTCAATAATAAAAATAAATCTGTTAAAACCAAGTTTATCTTAAAGTTTCTGCAAAGCAACTACTCTCTAAATTAACAACAATTTAAAAAATAATGATTGAAAATTTTATATAATTATTAGAATCTTAAAATATTTTTTAAAAAATAAATTAATTATATTTTTACTAAAAAATTAGATATATATAAATTGTATACAAAATACATATCTTATATCTTGATTTGAAAAAAACTAACATTATATATTTCATAATATTAGCAAAATAAAAAATAATAAACACAAAATAAAATTAGCTCTAAAACAATAAGGTTGATATATTTTTTTTTGTGTTAAGGTGAGGCCTTGCTAATATCTTTATTAGTAATTTTAGTTATACATATTAATATACTGTATATTAAGATATACTAAGATTGTAAACTACAAAATAAAAACTATATGCAAGAATTTAAGCTCAGACAATTTTATTTGTGACCTAAACTGACTATGGTGATCAAGGTCCATCTAGATTTGTAATGTTAAAATGTAATTATAAGATGTACTGTAATTAACTTAAAGTGTTAATCATATATTAATTTTCTTAATAACTTGTCCAATTGGTGAACAGATATTAGAACATAAATGTAATTAATCTGCTATTCTACATAGACATAAATATGTATAGTTTATATGTAATCTCTAATTTGTTGTATTTGTTGAGAGATATGATTATTGTTAAAACTTAGAAGAGATGTAATGTTATTATTATTTTTCTATTTAGAAAAGTTGATACAATAGAGTTTTCATATTTGGTTATAAATTTGGTTATTAATGTCAAGAAGTATTTGAATAATAGTTTGTGAGACTATTTTAATAGATATGTTATAATTGTAAATTGTTTAAATTAAGGCTTTAAATATAAGGCCTTTAAGAGTAAAGTCAAAATAGAAAAAGTTTGCTTGAAATGGTATTCAGTCAAATGAAGAATAGTTTTGAATTTTGTAAATAAGTTTCTGTAGTTAACTAGTAGATAAGTTGAAGTCTAACTTAGATAAAATATTCTAAATTGATGAGTTAATAATGTTTATAATAAGAAATAAATTAGAGCAAATTAGCCAGTATAAATAGAAGTCAGAGAGATTGCACCAAAAGAAGATGACATTTGTAAAGATTGTTGAATAGATATTGTAAAAAGAAAAGTATATTGGTAGTTAATTTAAAAAGATTTTAATTTTGAAGTCTTTGGGTTAGTTAAGTTTAAAGCTAGTAAAGTTAGATAAGAGATTTTAATAATGATTAAAGTATAGCTATATAGATTTTCAGTCTATATAGTGGTTAATATAGACTCATTTATTATTTTTTTTTGTGAAAACCACTTTGCCAGTATATATGCTTTACAGATATTTTTAATAAATGTCTAATAAAAAACTTGACAGAACTTTGTTCCCATTGTAGAATATGAAAAAGATTGTAAATATTTGTATATTAGAAGTTTAAAGATAAAGAAAAAGTGTGTTATTTTGCTAAAGAGTCAGCCATATTATTAAAAATATTATCTGTATAAGCTTGAACTTTGTGAAAGTTAATATTTAGATTAAAAAATTTAATAATATTAAGAAGTGTATGCTATAAAGACCATGCATTAAATTTAAAAAGTTTATTAAGATTATTAAGTTGAATAGAAAGTTTGTAAAATTTAGAGATAACAATTGTGAGTCAGTATAAATTTGAAGTTTGCATTACAAATTACAGTTAAAATTGCTAATAAAATAGAGAAAAGCTCTACCTTATAGGCTAATAGCCAAAGATAAATTTTAGCAAAGAATTTGTAAAGAATTTGGTTATTACTGTTTACTTAGATCTATTTAATGCCTATTGAGCCTTAATATCAGTTACTAATCTATCTGTATAGAAAGTAAATTTCTTATATAACAGATTGTTTTAGAAGATTTCTTCAAATTTGTTTGAACTTTCATTAGGTTTAAAGATTTCTGTGACAGTTGAATTTGATATATTGATAGTAGAATAGTTATATAGAATTCATGAAGGGTGTTTAATTGCTGTTAAGTAAATAAGGTCCAGGTAGTTAGAATTAAGTTTGAGTTTAGAGGTTTTTTTTAGAAAGCTGATACAAATAGTTGCTAATACATTAATTATACATATTTAATTAATTTTATTTGAGTTAAAATACTACCTAGAACATAATATGCAATTCAAATCTAAAAGAAAATAGTAAAGATTATGTTCTAAATCAATAATAGTATTCCAGTGTGTAATAGAAAACTGATTTGTGTTTAGAAGATATTTGTAGATTTTGCCAATAATGATCTCTTTATTATTGTCATTATATATAAGTAATCATAGTTTAAGTTTTTTCTTAATTGATAAAGTGTTATATGCAAATGCATTAACTTCAAATGGTTAAAAATAAAGAAGGATTAGATTATGTAGTCTGTTAGACAAATTGTATCTTCTAAATAAATAAACCAAAGAAGCTGTCTTTCTTTAGTTAAATAATAACGTCTGGATAAAAGAAAAGTCCTATTTAAGTTAGTGTTAGAATATAATCTGTTATTACTTATAAACTAATTATTAGTTATAACCTTATAACCTGTTATGACTTATAAAATTTACTTATACATTATGACTATCTTGGTTATATAAAGTTTGTTATAACCTAAAATGGCCATTCCTGATTTAAATAGAGTACTGTTATTTGTAGTATATAGTTGTTCTAAATAGAGTATGTTATTTTTTTAAAGTTGTTTCCTAAAAATATTATATTTGAGATACTAAATAAGTATGGGTTCTAATAGTTAATAACTATCATAAATTGTGTTAGACCACAAGACTTTAAGATTTGCTAAAATTAAAATGCCCAGATGCCATAAAAGTTGTATAATTTTAAAGTTAAATATAAGTTTGTTAAATATAAGTTTGTTAGGTCTATTAATAAGTAGTTAGTTATATTGAAGAATGTTAATGGCAGACCAGAGGTTGTTTGGAGTTGCTGTAATTTAATTTTTGTAAAGATGCTAAGTATTTCTAAGTTGTTAATTTTTTGTTAAAAGCAAGATACATGGTGTGTAGCTAGATGTTTCAAATATTATATATATTATATATATAGGAGTTTTGCATAATGCTGTTAAGGCTAGTATAAGAAAGTTTGGCTTTAGATTAATTAGTGTAAGGTATTTAAATAAAATGTTGTCACAAGTAGATTGTTTAAGAATTATATTGTGTAGTCTATATTCAATAGTAAGAATAATTACAGTATTGGTAATATATATGGCTTGTTTGTCTATAATTCTTTTGGTGTTTATAATGTTGATAGGTTGAATTGCTTTGTCATAAATTAATTAACTTTGTTTTATATAAAAGTTGTTATGACTAAACTAGCATTCTAGAAATTTGAATAGTTAATTGGCAGAAGTAAGTGTAAGTAATGAATTAAAGAAGTGAATATGAGCTGTAGATGAGATGTTTGAGATAAGAATTGATTTAGTTAGATTAATTTATATGTCAGCTATATAGTAAAAGAAGTTGGCTGTAACAATAATTGTTTGTAGTTCTTCTTTGGATTTGGCTATTCAAAGTGTGCTATCTATATATGCTAATACAGATACTAAGGTTTGAAGTTGTTGAAACTTTGGCTGAAGCAATTAGTGTTTTACTTTGTAGCCAGAGTGTATTCTGAGAAGTTAGAGGCTATTTTGTTAATTAGAGAATCATAATAGATTCTTTTTAATTAATGCTATTTTTAATATTGTATAAGTTAGTAAGCATAAATTTGTAATAATACAGTTATGTTGATTAGTAAGCAAGTTGGTAAGGATGTTGATAAGATTGGATAGCATGTGTAGATGTAGTAAGAATTTGAAAACAAGTGTTAAATCTACAAAATGATAGGTTTTGCTCATATTCTGAGATAAAAGCCAAAGCTGTTTAGAATTACAAGAAGCTTCTTTAATAATATTGCTAAGAATATATTTAGGAATAGCTGTGCTATTGCTAGATAGAGCTATATAGTTAAAGGATAATAGAATTTTTTAATGAGTAAAAATGTTGTTAAGATTATTAGTAAAAAGTCTAGTATAAAGTTTTTTAACATGTTCAAGCAAACTAATAGGTCTAATATTAGTTAGATTGCTATTAAAAATAGGCTTTTAAAAATAAGAAAAAAATTCTTTCTTCTTTTTATTAGTTTGAAATTTGTTCAGATTTAAGACAGCAGTTAAAGAAAGCTGTAATTATGTCAAAAAATAGTGTTATAGCATGTTTAAGTATTTTATAACTAGTGCCTAATAGTCTATATGCTTTGTTGTTAGGGAGTTGGCTAATAACTTTAAAGACTTCTATTGAGAAAAATTTATTAAGTGCTAATTAGTACTATGTAGAATCAATATTAGGTTTAGATTGGTATTTTTGTTGCTATATTGTGTCAAATAGTTGTAATTAGTTGTTTTTAAAAGCTGTTCAGTTATCAAAGTATTGTTAAATATGCTGTTTAATAAGAGTTGGTTTAGTAATAATGTTATTTTGTTCTTTAATATTATCAAATTTAACAGAATCTTTGTGTTGATTAAGTATACTATTGATTATTAATGTTGAACTATTTTGAAGTTTATTATATCTTTTGGCTATATTATTATTAATTTGTTTTTTTATATTTTTAATGTTTTCTAGATTTCTGACATGGTAGAGTGTTTTTCATTCAGTATTGGCTATAGTTATTCAGTTAAATAAAAGATTAGAATCATAATGCAAAGCAGATATATTGAGATAATAAAAAGAGTTAAGATGTAGACATTGAAGTTTGGTTTTGAATTAAGGCTTTAATCTGTTTTATGATATTAACAAGATTTTTAAAATATGAATGTAGTTTAGATGCTTTGGAGAAGAAAATATTTTGAAAGTTGCAAACAGTAAATTTTTTGTTAAGATATGTTGCAAAGCAGCTTTAATAATGCTTTTTTGAATTTTGTGTCATAAGACTTCAAGTAATTCTGTGATATTAGTTGTAGAAGAAGCCTTGTTAGCTTAAAGATTAGATGTAACTTGATTAGCAAAGTCTTGCCAATAGTTTTGGTTTATTTGTTTATAAGCAAAGACTTTTTGTTTGGTTTTAGTAACTGATTGCTATTTGCCAATAAAGGCATAGAGGAATTCCTATAATGATATTAATATTTTGTAATCACTAAATATACTTTGGTTAGCATCATCTGTATAATAAGAAGTTAAGTATCAAATAATAGAATGTTTAGCCCAAATGTAGTTAATGTGACTACTGTATCTGCTGCTATGCCAAGTAGAAGTTAAGAATTTTATATATTTAGCTAGGTCATATATGTTGCTATATTAGAGAAAATAAATAAGTTTAAGTTTAATTAATAATAATTATAAATTATTAAAGATATTAAAATTATTTATAATTATTGGCTATATACTTTTAATATTTGTTTTTTGAATCTATTGTATAATATTATTTTGAATAAGAAGTCTGAGTTGAAGGTCATTACTAAGTAAATAGACTAAAATTATACAAAATTTAAAGTTATGCTTAAAAAAAAGGTCTTTAGCAATAATATAATCAGAAAATTAAAGTGTTATATGAACATATAGTCCTAGATGTTTTTGAATCATAATTGTTGTTCTAGGTTTACAGCTATTAGTACAAACCAGTAATAGAAAAACTGCTAGAATTTAGAAAATTTAGTATTTGCATTATCTTGTGCAATTTTAGTTTCTGTAATACTAGCTATATTGATATTATAAGATAGACAATAATCTTTTTAAACTTGTTGTTTTAAGTTGTTATTATATATTTTGTATATTATATATACATATTGATAAGTGTAATAGTTTGTATAGAATAGACATAGATGTTTTAGCTATTGAAAAATAGGTAGTGGGTTGTGTGTTATGAGTGTTAGAGAATATTAATTGATAAAGAGTCTAAGGTCTATAGGCTATGTAATTAGATATAGAAGTAACTAATATAAATAAAGATTCAGAAAATAAGCTAGTCAGAAACAATTGATCAAATAAGGCTGAGTAAATGTTAAATAAAGTATTGTTAGTATTGTTAGTAAATGTAAATATTTATATATTTCATATTAAAAAGGTTGAATAAGATAATGTTCCTACAAAATAGGATTAGAAAAATTAGTATATATATATAGCTCAGTTTTGTTTTAATTAATAGATATTTTGAAGCTATTTTTGAAAGAGTATTTTTAAAGATAAGATAGAAAGTTTCTAAGTATTATAGAATGATATATAATAAATAGGTTATGTGAATATAGAATTTTGTTATAGCATATATTTGTTTTTGCAAAAAATAAGGTGTTGAAAGCAAAAACTTAAAAAGTATGAGGTTCAATAATGTGATATAAATACTTTGCCAGGATTTCATATAAGAACAGGTACAATGATTAATTTCTTGATTTAGATATCTTAGCAATTAATCACATTAATGTGATTAAGTAAATAAATTAAGGAAGTAGAATTAATTAAATAAAAAGGATTAATTAGAGAAGAGAGATTTGTTAAATAAATAGGTTTAAGTAAATAAATTAGAAGAATTAAATTAAAGAGTTTAATGAGAGTAATATAATTAATCAAGTTATAATGAAAAAGATATTATAAATAAAGGCTAAAATGGACTTAGGAGCAGAACACTTCATTTGCTTTATTAAATAATAAGTTCCAATAAACTACATTGTATATAATAAACATTAACACTATTATTATTACTAATTCTGTGAACCTTCATAATATCATTGTTCAAGCCCTTGTATATGTGACTTATTCTACTTGCATTTATTAACCCAAAGTAACCAAAAGCCTTAATTGCCCACTAGCCAAATCTAATACCCTCTTTCGAAAAGGTTACTTGTCATACATTATATAAGGTTTTGAATTTTGGAGTGACCAAGTCACAATCTTTCAAACCCAACAGAAGTTGAATTGTCTTTTACAGAATCTTTCATTATTCGAAGCTTAGTTTGCACAGATGTAGAGAATACTATAGCCTGCCATGTACATTAGGTCTGACTATTATTAACTTGGTTTTTTATATAACAAGATTGATATATTAAAGTTGACAAAAATAAATATAAATTTAAAAAAAAAGTTTTTTTATATTAAAAGACTTAAATAAATATAAAGTTTTTAATTAAAATTAAATTTAGTAAAAAAAGTTAAAATATTAAAATGTTTTATTTATTTTATTTATTATAGTCAATGTTAATAATAGTTATTACTTTTATTTGTGTTTTAGTTAATATATTATATATAAATTATATATTAAATATGCATTTAGCAATATATACAACTTTAGTTACTGTTGGGTTAGAAAGATTGTGACTCTGTTGCTCTACAATTCAATATCTTGCATAATATACAATAAGTAACCTTTTCAAAAAAGAGTGTTAGATTTGGCTTGTGTGAAGTTAAGGCTTTCAGTCACTTTAGATCAACAAATGCAAATAAGGTAAGTCATATGGTCAAGAATTGAACAGTGACATTATTAGGGGTTCACAGAGTTTATACCAAATATAGTGTTAGTGTTTATTAAGTACAATATAGGATATTAGGATTTATTATTTAATAAAGCAAATGAAGCATACTGCTTCTAAAAGCCATTTTGGCCTTTATTTATAATATAAAATTTGGTACTTACAAATGTAACTTATCTATTAAAACTAATTAATCTATTTATATATAGTTATTTAATATCTGTTATTTTCTTTCTTTATTTCTTATCTACCCCTTGGATCTGAAATACTATTTCTGATTTTAAATATAACTTATTACACTTATTGCATTTATTGTACTTATTGCACTTATTGCATTTTGTGTATTTTTTATGTAATCAGTTATGATATTTGGTATCACAATATCTGTTATCACATTACCTATTTAAATAGTCCATTTGCAGGTTTTATACTAGCTTCTATATCCATAAACTACTAAAAGTTTATCTATTTAAATACTTTGATTTTTATACTGCACTCAGATGAATAATCATCTAGTTCTTATACAAGTGCTTTCTAAATCAACAATTAGCATTCTTTCTATATATTCATCAAGCTGTTATTTATTTTAAAGCATATTATATAACCATAGAGCTCAAAGTGCCTCTTGTTAACTAACTTATCTATTTTATAAACTAATAATAAAATTAGTATTTGCAAAGTCTATATTTTTAGTACTTTTAGTATATTTTGCTTTATTTTTAGATTTTTAATTTAGATAATCTAGTAAAATTGTGATCTGTTTTTGGTATATTAAGTTTTATCTAATATTCTTTTTTTATAATTTAAAATTTTTAAAGGCTTAGTTAGTAGTGCTTTTTATTTAATGCTCTTGTTTGCTTTATTTCTCTATATTGGTATTCAGTTTCTAGGTCTAATCTTTATAGTAGTATTATCAAAAATTTATATTATCTTTTTACTTAGATCTTTTTAAGTTTTTTTATAGTTTGACTACCATAAATACTTATTTTAAGTTTGTACAGATTAGTACCAGTTTGCATCTCTTTCTATAACTAAAGCTATATAGATACTTCATAATCTACTAGTTATACTAACATAATTATAGTTATAAGTAATTTATCTCATCTAATCAACAAAATATTGTTGTCATAATATGAATATTATATAGTTAATTGTTTAAATTTTTATTATAAGTAGGTTTGAACACAACCTATTATTTAAGAAGTTAACAATTTATTTATTTTACTAAGTTGTTATATTACTTGATATTAAAATTTTAATAAAAAAATAATAATAAATATATTTAATATAAATAAATAAAATTAGTAGATATATTCCTTAAACTATAGACTATTTCTAAGCAAAATTGCCTAAAAAATTAACAAAAATATACTTATGATCTATATTTTTTAAAATATAAAATATTTAAATAAAATTTTGTTTAATAATATTTAAAAATAAGGATTATAATATAGTTATATTTAAGTTTTATATTATAAGAAAAAAAGTTTAAAAAAAGTATTCACTAATTCTTGATAAACTTTTTAAATATTAATTTTAAACTTATAGTTTGTAATATAATATTATAGCTTATATAAAGAATAACAACTGTTATTAACACAACTTTTTTAATTTACTTGTAAAAATTTAAATTTGTATTAAGAATAAATTTTTTTTAACTTTAGAAAATATAAAATCTTGAAAAGTTAAAAAAATTTTTATAATAAAAATTTTTAAACAAAATCTTTAAATTTTTATTGCTTAAAAGTTTCCTATTAATTTTAAAAAAAATTCTAATAAAGTTTGTAAAGTATATTTTCAATAAAATATTTTATAACTAAACTGTATCTCATATTATTAATAATTTATTATATTATTTAAAAAATACTAAATTTAATTTAAAAGTCTAAACAAATTTGTCTAAAAAACAGTTTAAGAGATAATATTATAAACTAAACTATAATACTAAAAGTAATTATTATAATAATTTTATTACTAAATTAATAATATATATAATAATTTATTTGAAATATTATATTAAATTCTAATTTATCTATATAATTAAAAAAATTATACACAAGTTCTAATATAAAAATTACTATTTATTTAATAAGAAAAAAGCTAATCAAGATTTATATATTCACATAATAATAGCTATAAATAAATATAATTTAATTTTAATCTATTAAAATAATTATGAAGCATTAATAAAAAAGTATAATAATAATACTAATATTAAAATTTAATTATAAAAAAAGTTATCTAAAGTATTTTATATTTTATTTAAATTATAAAAAGTATTAAAATAATAAAATATTATATATAAAAAGTTAAAAATTAGTACAAATAAGATAAAACAAATTAGAAGTTTAATAAAAATAAAAAAAAACTATTATAGTCTTGTATATATCTTTTATAAAGAAATTATATTATAAATAAAAGTAGATTTTTGTTTAAATAGAAAACAACTAAACAAAAAAATATATACCTTCTATATAATAATAAATTTGTTAATAAAGATTCTTCTAATATATAAAATAATAAAAACTTTTTAAAAGATTCTATTTTTATCTAGTATTATATTTAAAAATTAATTTAATCACTACCAAATTATTAATTATTTTATTTAAACTTTTGAATAATATTATATAATAGCAATAAATTTGAAATAACGATTTGTCATATTTTTTTATTTATATTTTTATTCAATTATTTTCTAACAATAATAATAGCAAATTTTATATTTAAATAATTAAACTAATAATAATAATAGTATATATGTTACTTAATAACAAAAAAATAAAAATAAAAAGATTTAAAAAATAATTATAAAAAGATATATTTAAAAAATATATAAGATATAAATAATAATTATAAAAAATTTAAATTACATTATAAATTTAAAGCTAAATAAATTTGATATAACAAAATATAACTTTATCAAAAAAGAAATAATTTTGAAATAACTAATATATTAAGTATTTAAAAACTTTTTAAAATAGAAAATTTAAAAAATATATATATTTATAAACAAATAAAAAATCTAGTATAAGAAGTAACTAAGTTTGAATAGCAAAAAAACTAGTAAATAATCTCATTAATATAAATAATTTAAATTATTTTTAACTAATAAATTGTAACTATTGTAAAAATGAAATTAAAAACCTAGTAGTATATCGAAACTCAAAAAATTTAAACAATAAAAATCAGTTTTTATATATAAAAAAATATTTAAAAAAATTAATAAAAATATAAAAAAGTTAAATAATATACTTAAAAATATATAAAATATATAGTAAAACAGAAACTAATTTAGATAAAATATTAAAAAAATAAAAATATACTAAAATTAATAAAAATATATTATTTAAAAAATAAATATTAAATATTATTACTAATAAAAAAATTAACAAAATTATTAATACAATTAAAATAATAAATTAGTTTGAAATATCAGAAAATATAAAAGATTTTAATAATACTAATATTAAAAAATTAAAAAAATATAAACAAAAAAAATAAAGTATTAGTTTATATAATTAGTAAAAATTTTTTATAAAAAAAAACAAAAGAAGTAAAAAACTAAAAATAAATAATTGAACAAAGCATTAAAAGAAAATATTAAATAATTAGTAACAAACAAGAAAAACTATAAATAAGTTATTTGATAAACTATTCAAGAAAATAAAAAGTAGATAACTTTATTAAATTAAAATATTTAACTAAAATATTCATAGCAGACTTAAATAAAGTAAAAAAAAATTAAAATCCATTTTTAGTAACAATTATAAATACAAAACTTCTTAAGATATAAGATTAAAGATAAATAAATTAAGATATAAGAATTAAGATAAATAAATTAAAATATACTACCTTCTAAAAAAACTAATAAAAACTAATATAATAAAATAAATAGAAAAAAAAAAGATCATTAAAGAACTTATTTAAAAAAAAATATTTAAAGAAATACAAGACCTCTTAGTTTTAGTATAAGAAACTAAAAGCTTTATAGTGAGTGCTACAAGTACTATTTGAAATAAATTTTGTAAAACAGTTTGAAGAAAAAGATGCTATAAAGTAGATAAATAGAAAGAAAATCAAAGTATCAATATAAGAAAAAAAATAAAAAAAGAAAAAAAAATAGAGAAACAGCAAGACTCAGTGTTATACAAAATAATACAGAAATTAAAAGATAAGAAAATGATAAAAAAAAAATGTAATAGAAAAAAATAAATAGAAAATATATAGAAAAAAAATAATAAAAAATTTTATTAATAATAATATAAGATTTTACTAAAATGGTCTCAAAGGCTAGCCTAAATAGTTTTCTAATAGTGAGCATAACTTGTACTAGTGCAACAGACTATCTTTAAATGCTTTTTACAATAGTAAAGGATGTCAAACTTATAAATTAAGCTAATATGTATTTGTATAGTTATATAATTCTTTTAATAAAAGATATTGGCAAGACTGCAAAAGTTAAAAAAAAATACAATAAAATAGATCAAAATATTGCAAAAGAAAAGTAATTAAAATATTATTAAAACTAAAGAAAAATATAATATTATTAAAACTAAAGAAAAATATAATATCTAATATTTCAAAACTTATCTATATATTAACTAAGATACTAATCAAGATAGCAAACAACCAAATACAAGAAGTTTTGCAAAAATATATATTAAAACAAAAAAATACAAAAAAAATAAAAGATATTATAAGCAGATGTGGGTCCCATAGCTTAGCGGTTAAGCTCCCATACTCTCCACAGTCAAGGTCAATAGTTCAAGTCCGGCCGAAGGCAAAATTGAAAGATTTTAGCTTCTGTAATATAATAAGAAGCCTGTAATTGAATACGAAGCTCTGTAGTTAAGTCCAAGTGCAGTACAATGATAGAAATAGGAATTTCCGAAAGGAGACCCAATCGTGAAGTGCAGGCACTATGCGT
>CAJVQA010008595.1:0-12822 GCA_910591915.1 Cetraspora pellucida
TTTCGCAATATTGAAAAAATTTTTTTGCAAAAATTTTGAAATTTCTTTCAGATTATTTCAAAATTTTTGCGCTATGCAAATTCTTTTGAAATATTTCGCATCTATAATTTTGCTGATGTAATTAAGACAACTATCTTATTTATAATAAGCATCACCTTCTTGTTCTTATTTTTATTTTTCTTATTATATATCATGTTTTATTGATTGAGATAAATTATTATCATTGCAGAAATTATGAAAAAGATCTCAATTATAAGATTATTGTAATGATATATAAGAGTTTTTTTTTTTAATCTCTTTAGATAATAATCTTATGATCTTATTTCTTTTTTTTTTTTTTTTTTAATATACTGGATTTGAAGAACATGTAAGCAATTACTGCTAGCAAATTGATGAAAAACTCTTTATTCAAAATTAGTAGCTATACCTTTTAATAAAGAGGTTGAATAAAAATGTATAGAAAATTAAAACTAAATTAAAAAAGCAATGAGTTGATATAGAAAATGAGCTCTTATAGTAGATTCTGAATATGAATACTTGATACTTATAAAGATTATTCCAAATTTTTATTTTTTATAAGTACATATACTGGTGTTACAAAATGCTTTTTTCCAGATTATGTTTATCATATTTAGACTATAGTTAAAGAGACTTTTAAGTTCTATATGAATAAAATGTTTTCAGATTTTATATCTAATATAAGTCCAAATAAATTTACTAACTATTTTTACAATAAATAGTTGATTCAAATAAATTTTTTTTTTAATTATATATTACTTATAGTTATTAGTAATTATTTATATATTTTTAATATATTTATTAACTATAATCTATATTATTAAATAATATATCTTTTAATTAGAGCATATAATATTTGTAATATTAAATAATTAGTTACTATTATTTTATAATTTCTTTAAAAAATCAAGAATAATCATAATGCAGTCTTTCAAAGTATTAGATCTGTAGTTTGACACATATTTGAATATAAAAGTTTGTCTTTCTTAAAAAATAATATAGCTGTAGTCAATATTGTTCAATAGAAAGAAAGTCTACAAGTAAATAATTATTATCATACACTTTTTAAACAAAATAACAAAGGTATTTATTGGATATTAGTAATTGCATGAACTGTATTTTTTATTGCAACAGTTCTTATTTTGATAAATGAATATAGTATATTTATCTTTTTGGTATATAACATTTTATTAAACTCCTGATCATAAACTATTTTATATATAAAAAAGCATATAAAACATTAAATTAAATAATTTTTGATAAGTTATTGAAATTTATTTTAGTTTTAATATTATATAATATTAACACTAATATATCATATTTTTATTTTATTTTATTTTTTTTTAAACCTTAGGCAGTTACACTAGTACTTTATTAATATTCTAGTAATTACTACAATTATATCAATGTTTAACAACTAAGTCTAGCATCACCTAGCTACCCTAATGGCACCCAAGTGCAGACCTGTCACATTACTTCAAGCAGAAGTAAATTGCTCATCAGACTACTTAAAGTCCATAATGAAAGGGTCTTCCCCCTTTCATAACAAGCTCCAATATTAATATATCATATTAAATTAATATCAAAAGTAGTAATTTATTATACAAAAATGCTAAAACTCTTCAAAATAAAGATGATAAAACTTATAATAATGAATAATATGATGAGAGTTCTTCTTAATATAATTCTAATCCTAAATCTCTTCTCTAAAATATTTTTTAAATAAGTTTTCTTGAAGATAAATTAAATAAATTGTATAACATTGCTTAATTATGATTTATAATTCAATATATTTTTTTTATGTATTTTTTTATATATTTTTTTTATGATTTTTTTTTATGTATTTTTTATATATATATATTTTTTATATATTATTTTTTTTAATATTTTATATATTATGTATCATTTATTATATATATTATCTATTACTTATTGCTTTAATATTCAATAAATAAATGTTATATATATAAATTGTAATTATCTTAAAATTTTGTTAAAAGTTAGTATTACTATGATTATTGATATGAAATTAATATATTTATATATATTAATATTATACTAATTCATTTTTTATTAATTTCTATTATAATAGATATATATCAATATATATCTTAATTGATATAATTCAACAAGAAGGATTACTATCCATTATGATTAATAATTGATATATATTAGCTTATTTTTTTTGTCAATGATATCTAAATAGAACCAATTTGAAATATAGTAACAAAAAAATAAAAAATGTAAGAAATAAGATATTATTAGATATAGTTAGATTAGAAGGCAGAAGAAACAAAACCAGATAAAACATATAAGTAAGACATATAGATATGATTACAAAAACAGTATTCTTGATATTTAAGATACTATATTAAGTTCAATAGGTATCTCTGTTTGTGTAATATTTTAATAATATTCTTTGACCACAAGTAGTTGCCTAGGTAACTGTGTGCAAGCATGTGATGAACATGCACTTAGGTGCCATATAGGTAACCAGGTAAAGTTAGTGATGTAAAATTAAATAACAAATATAATACTTGTATAATTGATCCTAAACATGTAATCATAAATATGTACTATATCAAATTAAAGCTAATAAACCAACTGGTGATGTCATCAGAGTTAAAAAAAAAATTTCAATACTTATATAAATATTATACAAAAAATAAATTAATATTAATACAATTAGAATATATAAAATACTTAGCAAACTTTAAAAATAAAAAAGAAAATCTAGAAATATTTATAAAAATTATTATTTAAACTAATATAAACCTTTTAAAAACTATATAAAATATTATTTATATAATGATTAGTAAACCTATTTATATGATGATTGGTAAACAATAAGACTAATACCTAAAAGAATTATTAAAATTATCAGCATAGTAATATTTATCATCAAATCAAAACTAATAATCCTCTTAGGACTAAAAATTGATAAATTAAAAAAATTCTATAACTATTATAATTTATTAAAAAGACATGTTAGATATTACAAACAAGGCATAATAACAGAAATATGAGAAATCTATAAAAAAATAAACCTAAAAATAGAAGATATCGCAAAATCGGAACACAATCTAATATATAATCTACTCGAAAAAGCACCGACAGTAGAAAGACTCAGACTAACAGTATTACCAAGATTAGAACGACAACAATTTAATTACAAGTATTAAAAAAACCAACATATAATATATAATGACTCATTAATAGAATATGGATTATCTACTGAAATAATACCGGAAGAACAAATAAACGGATCACCTAATATATATCCAGCGTCATAAATAGCAACCTGCATTATAGGTTATAATGTCGTCACCGGTTATGATCTGCGTCCTCTAGGTTTACCAATATGTAAAAAAAACAGCGTTATTACTTTAAAGAGCATGTTAAAACGAACTTGAGGAATGTAATTTTATTTTGCGGGTTTTCTAATTAAAGAGTTATTACAGTTTAAATTTTATATATTTTTACTATATAACAATCTATAAAAAATAAAAATAAAAAAATGTATTATGAGAATTTACTATATCGATATGACCTGCACTATGTTTGTAAATTGACCAATATGATACGTGCGCGTATGTAAATCAAAATTATATAATAAAAGTTATTAATGAATATTTTTTTTGGTGTTAAGGTGTTTATAATTGTTACAAAATTTTAAAATTCTAACAATTCGATAGTTTTGGATAAAATTTTGCAAAGGCCAGTGTTACATCTCTACAAATAAAGCTATAGAGCCATTTGGAGTCTTTGCATTGAGAATCTCGTTATGAGACATATGATTTACTATGTCCCATAACACGATTTTCAAGGCAAAGACCCTATTTCTTTATTCAAACACGAAACTTAATTTAGTTTCTTTTTCTAAAGAAGTGGCTCTATAGTTTTGTTTGTAGAGACGTAACACTGGTCTTTCCAAAACTATCGAACTGTTAGAGCTGTACATCTAATTTAAATTTGTAGTAATTATTATCGATCGCTACGTATCTAAAAAATATTCATTAATAAATTTTATTATATGAACACATGTAGTTTTGATTTACATAGTACACCGCACCCCAATGTCCCATGACTGATAATAAATCTTTAAATATAGACCTACTTGGTCATGGGTCATCGATGACTAAGACTAGTGGACATCGTATCACTGCATTCTGGATCAATCTCTTTTAAAAATGTTATGTAACGACATTTTTTTACTTTATACAGCATAAAATTTTCCGGATTATAGTTTATTATTGGTAGATTTTAATTTAAGATAATAACCGGTTAAGTCGTATCAAAATTATCGACTCGGCTAGGCTTATAAGTTTTTAATCGACTACAATCACTAGCAACAGGCTCCAAATATTGCTGATTAGCATAATTTCTATTTGAACTAACATAAGATTGACGCGAATGCATATAATCTCTTTCTCTTTCCGTCATCATCATCTGTTGACGTTGTTCCATCAGCCTTCGTTCGCGTTCTCTCTCGAATGCTCTCTCACGTTCTAATTCCGCATTTCTCGCTAATAGTCCTGACCCTATGGCTTTCCTGTGTTGTTCTCTTGCTGTAATGGCACCCACTAACCCAGTTTGTGGGTCTTTGGGCTTTTCTTGTAAATTAATTAAAGGTGCACCAGTTTCACGAGCCATTTGCTCCTGCTCACGCGCAGAAGGTTGGGATTGAGGCAAAGAATCCAAAAGACTATTCGGACGAAAATGGTTGGGTACTGAGAACAGATTTCCACGGTCTTCTAAATACCCTTCATCTTGAGATATAAATTCACGAGAATAATCCATTTGTCCACCGCTTACACGACGCCGGTTTGAAGGAATATGCCCAGGACCGATCAATGATCGAGGGCGACCACCCATACTATTTGAAAAGCTACTATGGTCATCATCATAGTATTCGACACCACGGTAATTCATAACGTTACGCCTATTATCCATTGATGGATAATTCATGTTATCTGTATAATATCCATTGTAATTTTGATATTGGCCCCATCGTTGACCTGGAGGATAATTAGGAGACGCAGATCTTGAAGAGGTACCAAGGTTTGATCTATTAAACCTAACTTCATCAACTAGTATTGCAAGTGGCTCCTTCTCTTCATCACTGCTACTGGCGTCACTTGATTTCGTTGATGGATTGGCTATGATTTTCTGTTTATTCTTTCGTTTAGTTGGTTTAAATACTTTATTCGTCCTATTAATAACTTTATCGTCGGAGGTTTCTTCCTCGGAAGTTGACTCTCGTATTTTAAGCTCCTTTTTGTCTGTAGTACTTGATACTTTTATTTCTTCTACCTTTGTATTAAAAGATAGTGATTCGAAATCCAAATTTAGATTGACATCTACACTAGGCAAATCGAATTGATAACTATCTCGCTGTTGGACACCAAGCTTTTTGTTAAACAATGAAGATCCTTTAAAATCACCTTGATTACCAAGTGTTTTATTTTTAATGGGTTGAACTGCACGAGTCTCGTTCTCTGATTCTGATTCTTCTTCCTCTTTCGTTCGTCGGCCTTGGGACTTCGACCGACTTGATCCATACGGCTTCGATGGCCGTAATGGTTGTGAGTGCATTGCACCTTTACGTTGATCTTCAACTGATTCCTCTTCGTTATCACTACTATCTGACGGTTGAGGAACCGTCCTTGTATGTCTTTTACCCCTTGGGTTTACATTAACTTGTATATCCTCATTATTGTCCACAATAATGTCCTCACTACTTTCTTTATCACTGTCGTTTTCATCGCTATTTGTTCCTGATGAAAGCTCTTCATTATCTTCACTTTCTGATGGGAGTGGTGCCACTTTTTGCTTATGATTCGCGCCCGACTTTATAGAATGATTTTTGAATGATACATTTCTTTTAGGTTTATGTTGTTTTTTTAAAACGTCATTAGTTTCTTCTGATGATTTGACATCATTGCGATCTGTTACAGCACTCATAATCTCTAACATAAGATCGCCACCACTTAAAGAATTAAAACTTGATCCTAATTTGATATGTTCATCAACTGTAAGATTTAAATTATTTTCACTGTGTTCTTCAGTAACCTTTGCGTTTTCTTGTGTATTTTTTAAAACTGCTGGATCATTATAGCCATCATCATCACTGTCTGATTCTTCACTATCACTCTCCAATTGGTCACTATTTTTCCTGTTATCTCCTTCTGATTCGTCGCTACTTGCGATTTGCTTAGGCTTTTTACCTTTACCTGAAGTCAATCCATCATTTGCTAGAGATGATGCAGGTACAGATTCTTTTGGAGTACCTTGTGCTAAACCTAATACGGAGGAAGGTCGCGATGTTTGTGCTGGTAGTTTATAAGTTGATTGTGAACTCGGGTCAGAAGTTGATTCATTTAATAATGTTCCTTGGCGTGTATAATTATCAGCCAATCCATCAGTAACAATTTGTGGTGGTGAGCTTAATGTCTTTGACATATTGAAGGATTGTTGCTGATTCAGAACAAAAAGAGCTTGCTGAGATCCATCTTGATGTTGGTATGATTGTCGTAACACTTCAGCAAAGGCAGCCTTAACATCAGCCAAAGGCTCACGCATATCTAAGTGTTCTACTTCGTGAAGGTCAAGAAATAATTTTACATTATTTCTCCCAGTTGGGACAGCAAAAAAAGGGGAAATTGGATCTTTAAAATCATATAATAGTTCTTTTGGTCGACCATACAATTTGAAACTATCGAAAAAGCCTATCACCCATTTTGCCATCTCATTTATGGATTCTGCTGATAAAATGACAAAATCACCGGGTTTACTCTCAGTTTGCTTTGCTGGAAAAAGGTTTCCTTCGACACGGAAAGAAATAGTTTTATCAATCATCGCAGGATTTTCAGGGCAAATTGCATAAGTTTTAAGAACATTGGCTAGTGTCATAAAAGGTTTTTTTGATTTTTTTGTCTCGTAGAATAAAGCTTGGCCTCGAGTAAAAGCTAAATCAGCTTTCTTTTTTTTGTCTTCAGCACGATGATCAGACACAACTACCCAATATTTTTTCGGTTCATCGGTAGAAGTAAATTGTACTTGAAGGTAACCTTCCAATTTCCCCTTCACTAATACTGTGCCAGTAAGAAGCTCTCTCAATCCTGTACGTTTTAGTAAAGTTGCAGTGTAAACTTCTTGTAATCTCGAACCTTCATAACATGATAAGCGGATAGCACTGACCCACAATTTAAGTAACGATTCATCTGCGGTCTGAAGATAAAATTTGTCACCTGGACCAGAACTAAGTAAAAACACGTTATTCTTCTGTGATTCATCATCCAATACCGAAGAACAAATATCTGTGGAATAATTAGATACATTTATAACAATTGGAGTTTGGACAATCTCTGGCTGACCTGAATCAGAATAATTTTCTATTTTCCAAAGACTTAGAATAGGACCACACAATTCCGCGTAAAATTCTGACCATACAGCACTATTAGGTTGATCACCTTTATTAGATAAAATATCTTGTCTACATAGATAACCCTCCATGTAGAGCTTTCTTGAAAAAACATCAAAAAGATGTAATACCGGACGCATGTCTGGAGTTACTTGATCACCTTGAAAAGAAGTTTTGCGTGGGCGTGATTTTCTAAGCAATGGAGGTCGTTGAGTATACATGGGTGTCTAAATTATTTTGCTTTTGTCGTAAATCTAGGCTGCCGAAATTATTTTTGACTGAAACGTAAATAATTTAGTCTGTCGAAATTATTTTAATATGGCGAAAATATTTCAGTATACCGAAATTATTTTCGAATGACAAATATATTTTTGGATGACGAAAATATTTTGTATGGCGAAACTGGCGAAAAATATTTAACTACTTTAAACTGCTTTAGATTATTATGCATTTAATAAAACCATTCTGTTCAGACCCTAGAATTAAGCACGACCTCAAATTTAGATTATTACCGTTTGCCACTGCAGTGGGTGATATATCATTGATCAGGGACGATAGGAGCATGTGTGGCTTAGTTCCTGTAGTTCTGATCGACCTAAAAAGGCGAGATATTTATAGTCAACATGTTTAATAACGAATAAAAAGAAATAATACTACTAAAAATGGTAAGGTTTTATGTTGTGAATATCGAAGATGTTTCAAATTTATAATCATCACTGGTGATCATCACTAAAAGCTTGGATTAAAATAAAGCGTTATATATACCCAGAATTTCAAGAATAACTTTTTTTATTAGAACCTCAAAGTATATAGTTTTGTTAATAAAATTTATTTTATATTATATACTAATAATAATTATTAGTAGTTTAAATAGCAAATCTTTTATAAAAAATTTAATAGGAGTTTTTTTATTTTATACGGTATATACAAGCTAAAGACACAGTTATACAAACCTGTTTTAAATTTTAAAATATATTAATTTTTTTTTTTTTTTTAATATTAAAGGTGAGTACTTGCGACCCAGGCTTTTATTGATAATATGTTTCAGCTTTGTGATTGTATTACAACAATCATAGAGGATAATTGTAGAAAGAATGTAAAACTAGTCACTTATACAACTTTAGTTATTGTCTAATTTAAGTAGTCTGTTTAAAGGTTTTATATTAGTTGTCATACCTAGAACCTACTTATAAATTCTTTATTTAAATATTCTAGTTCTTGTATTCACTTATCTATTTACCTTACCAACTGTTTTTTTTTTTAACTTTAAGCAATTACACTAATACTTTATTAAGATTCTTGAAACTATATATCTATACAATTACATAGAATTTCCCAATATCTAAGTCTAGCATCACTTGGCCACCCTAATGGTACCTAAGTGCAACCTGTTATATTATCTTAGTTAGAGATAGACTGCTCATCTAATTACTTAAAATCATACCAAAAGGGTCTTCTCTCTTCTGTGACAAGCATATTTATTGTTTTCAAAACTTCTTTTTTCATTTGTTCTTTTTTTTCTGCTTTTCTTTCTTTTTTTTTTTTTTTGCTTGTTTATCTTTTTTTATCTTCTTTTTTGTTTTTTCTCTTGTACAGATATTTTTTTTCATTTTGTTTATTATGTTGATTTTTTTCTCTCAGGCTTGTATTTTTTCACATCATACTTTCTATACTTAGTCATAAAAGGTGTTCTATACTGTTCTTGTTACTATATTTATGCATTTTTGTGTTATCTGCTAGCTTAATAGTCACTTAAGTCTTTTTCTTACTTTTAGCATTATAAGTCCTTTTATTAGCACTTTTTTGTTTGTGATTTCTTTAGCTTCTGTTTCTTTGAATAATGCTTTATATAAGACTTGTGATAGAATTTTGTTTTTTTTATCTTCTTTGAGTTCATTCTATACTATTACTGTTATAACTTTTTGGATTCATTTTCACAGACTCTTTTGTCTGCTACAACTTACTAAATGTGTCTGAATCTTTTTTTTTTTAACTTGGCATACTTGGTATTTTGTTATTATATACATTTCTGGTCTTCTTCTATTTAGCTCCTCAAATGTTGATAGTTTATCCATTATGCATTTGATTGCTATAGCTCTTCTTATGCTGAGTTTTCTTAATATATAATAAATTCCTTTTGTTCTGTTTATTTTTTTCAATAACTTGACCAATTATGTAGTGCATTTTCTGTTTCTAGTTCTAAAGTTCATATTGGATTTGTTTTTCTTCAACTGACTTCTATTCTGATATTTGCTATTATTTTATATAGCAGTCTTACTAATATATCAATTTTCTTGTTTTTCTACTTTAAATGGTATTCTATCCTATTATATTTAACTTTATTTGCATATATTTTATCTCGATAATTTGTTTTTTTTTTTGCAAGAGAGTCTGCTCTATCATTTTACTTATTTTTACTATAATTTTTAACTTTGATTATTTTTATTTTAATGTTCTTGCTCTTGATTAGACCTACAATGCTCATTATTCACATTGCATTTTTCTCTTTAGGATTTTTTTCTCTTTTATATTTTGAAGTACTTTATTAATATTTCTTAATGCTGCAATGCTATCTGTAAACACTTCTATACTTTTTCTTTTTGGCACCATTAGGATTGTTGTTCAAATTGCTACTAATTCTGCAATTGTTGCTGAAGACCAATCTTCAAGTCCTAATGCAGTTTTTTTATTTGACTAATCTTCTTCCTCTTCTACTTGTACTCAACTGATATTCATTTTTTCTATACTGTTTTCTTCTTTCTTCTTATATAATGCTCTATTAGTATAAAAACTATATTTTCTTTTGTCTTTCTTCTTGTTTCATATCAATATCTTTACTAACTAATTTGTAATCATATTATTTAATTTTTGTTTTCTAATCAGTTCTACTTCTAATTCTTCTGTTTGTTTTATTTCTAGTAACTTCATTTCATCTTTTTTCCATTCTTCTATTATTCTATCTTTTAGTATTTGCTTTAAGGTTGTATTTATTCTATTATTAGCTTTCTCTATTAGCAACTCTGGTATAACTCTCATACTGTGGTCTTATCTTATTCATCTTTCATACTTATCTGTTATCTGTTCTAAACTGTTTTCACAATCTCTGCATATATTTAGTTTTGTTACTATCCTTTCTTTTTCTATATACATTGATTAATGTTCTGCTAGCACTTTTTTCTTTTTTTTTTAATTATTTTGCCTAATTGCTAGTTGTGTTTTGGTCTATGGATGATCTATTCTTTTTTTCTTCAGTCTTCAAACATCTTTGTCTACTTAATCTTTAATACTTATATATTGTATCTTCTTACTTTTTAGTGGTCTTGTACTTCTTTGCTTGTTTGTGTTTTCAGCATCTTTTCTTCTATTTCACTAAACCATTTAGCTTTTTTTTCTTTGCATAACAAATTCTGAAGACTCTTGAGCTATTTTCAAATAATCAGGTTTTGTTACCTTTTATATTTATGAGTTGATTCAGATATACTAACCTCCATTTATTTATTGTGTTGCTGCTTGCTATTTATGTTTTTGTTTTTAACATGTCTCTTATCTGTTTACTATGTCTGTAAACTTTCTATAAGGGTTTTTCTAATTTAATATTTATTTCTATTTCTTTTGCTTTAGCTATTGTTTGACAGACTAAGTTGTTTTTTCAAAACTTCTTAACTTCTACTTTTTTTTTATTGTTTCAAATGTTACCTGTTAGGCCTGCTTTCTGACATTCTTGAGCTATTTTAAGTCTTGTTAATTCACTCATATTATCTTGTCTGTTGAGTCTTAAAAAAGACTGCTTATTTGCTTTGTTGTTATTTCTTGGCTTAGTGTTTTGCAATTTTCTAGGTCTTTGTATTCAATTGTGCAATTGTTTAATGTTCTTATCATATTGCATTTATGCTTAGCTAAGCATATTAGCAGTTGATATATTTTGTTAATTATCCTTTCTGGCATTTTTGTTAGCTATAAAAGATATCCTAGTTTAAGAATTATTACTGTATTGTTTATATATGCTATTTGGCTCATTATCATCTTTTTGTATCTCAGATTTTTAACTATTTGGCTAACTATTCCTTTTGCTTTCTTACAGATCAGTACTTTTCATATTCTGCTATTTAGCCAAATTTCTAATAACCTTACAATTTTGGTTTTGAGTTTTTCTCTTATTTTATTATGTCTGAATATAATTTTTTTTATTTTTTTTTATTTTTGTATTCATTACTATGAACTTTGATTTGGATCTATTTATTCAATATCATTTGCTTTAAAGAACTCTTCTGCAATGCTTAGAATTCTTAACATTTGTTCTTTGCTGTTCATAATTCATGTTGTATCATCAGTATATGCAATTGCTACTTGTCTATAACTTGTAATATTGTCACTATATACTTTTTCTATTATTTTTTGTTTTACTATATATCTAAGTGTTTTATCATCTTGTATTCTTTCTAATAATGGATCATAAAAAAGATGCCAAATTAGTGGTAAGATTACTTTTTCTTAGTCTATCCTGTCTTCTGCTATTATTTTTTCTGATAAATTATAAGCTGTGATAACTTTGAGTTGTCATTTACAAAACAGATTGCTTATATATTTTCTTGTTTGTTGCAGAATTTTGACTCTTTTTAGGGCTTATTCTAGGCTTTCTAGTGGAACTGAGTTAAATGTCTTTTTTATATCTTGTAACAGTATCTATATTTTTTGTTCTTTTCTTGTGCCTCTTCTATTATCATGTTTAGTATATGTATTAGTTACTCTGTTAAATTACCTAGCAGACTTGTATAATTTGGTCCTTTAAGTATGTTTTATTCTGTGAACACTTTGGCTAATCTTCTTGTCACTACTTTCATAACAACTTTTCTAAAGATCTTAATCAATGCTATTGACCTGATATTGTTTAAACAGTAATCCCAGTCTACATCTTTTGGGATTAAATATATTTGTATAATTTTTTACTTCTTTAGTATGTCTCTTTTTTTCAGAATTAGATTTGCAAAAGCTTTAAAAATTCTTTATGATCTTTTCTTCACATGTTTTATTAATGTGTAGCTTATATCTGATATTTAGGGTTCGGGGCACAGGTAAAAAATTTGGCATGCCCATCTAAGATCATGTGACCAAAATCTATTATTAGCCAATCACAGTGTAGCATGCATCAATTCTAATTAGTTAATTATTAAATATATAATTACATATACACAATATATAATAATTAACTTTAACAAATTGTTTGCTATAAAATGAATTATTAAAAAGAATATAGTTATAAATTCTAAAACTAACTTTATATTTTATAATATAACCTATAAAAAAATAGATAATTTAGAAGTTAGCAATAAATATACTTTTGTCTTATAGGTCAAAACAATTTAGTAATTAGCAAAATAAAT
>CAJVQA010008596.1:0-12820 GCA_910591915.1 Cetraspora pellucida
TAAACTGTACCCCATATTATTAATAATTTATTGTATTATTTAAAAAATACTAAATTTAATTTAAAATTCCAGGCAAATTTGCCTGAAAAACAGTTTAAGAGATATGATTTTATAAGTGTAAGTGTTTTTTGTGCTTTGAACCTATTGTTTAGGCCTTTAACATTTAGTGTAGCGATTTTGATCATTATATTATATGTTAAAGATAGGTGCTACATCAGGCTTGAGTGCCTTAAGATCAATTTCTGACTGGCAATTGGCTTTGCAAGCCTATTGCCCTCTTGTAAGGGTATCCTTTTCTTGTTTGTTCCTTTTTGTTTTTCTTTTGCTTTCTATAAGTAACTGTTGTAAATGGAGATTCTTTGAGACCTTTTTCAAGTGGGTAATGAGCTGTTGTGCTGTTAAGTGCTTCTGTTTTCCAATTGGTGTTTGAAGTTTCATCTTCCTTTGTGAAGTTGTTTGGCTGCTCAGTTTCTGATTCCATTGACATTTCTTCTTTTGTGTCTAAGAGGTGTTCAGAAATTGGCATTAATTCATTTTGTTCCTTATTTGCTTATGTATTTTCTTTTGGTTTTTTAGCATATAGATTGTTTGCACTGAAAGTTGGTTCTAATTTTGTTAGTTCTTGAGCAACCTTTTCTTTTGGTCCCTCCATATAGGGGTTGTTTGGGCTTATAGTTATTTCATCCTGTACAGTTTTTTGAAGTTTGGCTCTTTCTCTTTGCTCCCTTGCTTCTTTTAGTCTTTGTCTTGCTTCTATTGATTCTTTTAGCTCTTTACAGTCTCTTTTAAAGTGTCTTTCTTTTTCACAAAAGAAGCAGACTTTTGGAGCTTCTTTCCATTCTGTTGTAACTTTATGGTTATCAATATGTGTGCTTCTGGAAATTCTGCTTGTTAGGTCTGAGTCATCTATAGTTTCGAAGATCACCAACCACTGATCTAAGCATACTGTAGTGCCTTCATAGAACAGAGGTTTAATTGATACAACCTGGCTGACATCTTGAAATGCTTCTAGAATATTGTTGCTAATGTGCTTAGCATTGCCCATTGGGGTGTTTCTGAGTTTGATTGTAAGAAAGGAGCAATTTAGGTTTACTGGAATATATTCAAGCAAAGTTTGAAATGCCTTCTGTCGCATAGTATTGTACTCTTTTTTTGTCTTTAAAAATTATTTTTAGAGATGTTCTTTTGCCTCTTGATGTATGTACTTTGGTTGCTACTAAGTCTTCTTACAGACTAGCAGTAAGACTATGATAATATCATTAGTAGATATATTATTGAGACTAGATATATCTACTATTAGTGCATTTTCATTTTTTGAGTAAATACAATGTCTGAGTGATGAGTTTGAAAAAGTTGCTCTTCCTCTCTTAAACTTTGTAAATAGATCAGACTATTGCTTTGGTCTTGTGCCTCTATTTTGTGTTTCTTTTACACTTGTATCTAGTTCCTTTTTAGGTTGGCTAACCTGTTCATTTATTGTTGTGTTTGATGATTGGTCAACACTGTTTTGTTCATATGGCATAACATTCTCTGTATTCATGTGTTCTTGTTTGTTGTTGCTTAACATGTGTTTGTTGCTACTGACATTTTTGTATTTTTGTTTGTTTTTCTTTGTTGCATATTTGTTGTCCTGTTTATTGTTGAATTTTTTCACTGCTTTTGATATTGATAGTTGCTTATTTTTTTGTCAGCTTGAAGAAGTTTCTGCAGTTTTGATACTATCTTTGGCTTCTATTTCTATTTCTTTTTCTATGTGACTAGCCCAGTCTGCTATATGTTCCTCAGCTTTTAATTCTAACATGTTGTTAAGTTTGTTCAGTGTTTTTTTTCTGACTGTCATTTTTTGTAATTTTGCTTTGATTATTTTCTGCTTTTGCAAAGCTAAAGACTCTTTCTTTGCTGTGATCTGTCCTAGGCTTTTTGTATTGTATTCTGTTCATAGTTAGTTTTTGTTTTTTGGGTATCAGGGCCTTGGGCCCACTGGAGTTTTTAAAGTAAACTGTTGTGTTGTATATATTAATTTTGTTTTTTCTATGTTTCTGGATGTAAACTGAAAAGAGTTTTTTTAATATCATGTTTTAATATATTGTAATTAAAAATATATATTAGTTTTAAATTATTTTTTTTTAAATATTAAGATGAGTACTTGTGATTCAGGATTTTATTGATAGTACATTCAGCTAATAGTTGCATTACAACCACAAGGGGCAATCATAGAAAGAGTGTACAACTAGCCACTTGTACAACTTTAGTTATTGTCTAATTTAAGTAATCCACCTGAAGGTTCTACACTAGCTGCCATACCTGGAACCTACTTGTAAGTTTCCTATTTAATTACTCCATTTCTGTATCCACCCATCTACCTATATCTACCAAGATGCCCTGGTCGATACTAGTGCAAATATGCCATGGTCACTAAGTCTTTAAAGCAGTTCACTTATATAGAGAACTTTTGACCTTGTACTAAACCTTCCAGAATCTTCTGTATCACATTCTTACAACTAACCTGGTATCGCTATGGCTGAGACCAATACTGGTGGTCAGGACGTACCATTTAACTACTATGCCCTTGTAGAGTTCACTTCAACCCCAGTACTAACTTCACAATATATTCCTACTACTTTGGTATTCAATTCAAGTTCCACCAAGCTCCCAAACCAGATAGCCTGAAAAGGCAGGTCATAACCATACACCTCTGGTTTACATGTTTGCCAGCATGTAACCTTTTTCTCTGGAACCTGGAAATTCTGATGGCCTGGTTGGTTCCATTTGGCCCCTTCTCAAAGGCCAGCTCTTTGCCCAGTTTTACAAGTTTTTGCTTCATTTCATAGGTCTAGTCTTTACAATAGCACTGTCAAAAGTTTGGTTTACCTCTCTACTCAGGTCTTTCAAGTGGGCTACTATCTTCCTACCTAGTTCCCATGATTTACACAGCCTAAGAACTTATCTTAAGTTCACACTACCCAGTACCAGTTTGTGTTTTTTCATACAACATAGCATGAATGCCTAAACTTTCCAGTTATGCTAATATGACACAGGTTACAGGTGTCTTATCTCAACCAATTACAGAAGACAATTAACTATAATACAAAAAGAATTGCAAATTTTCACCATTACTGGGATTTGAACTCTAGACCTGCCACTTGGAGGTTAACAACCTATCTACTTCACTAGGTCACCACACCTATTAGTTTTAAATTATATATACAAATATACTAATACTTAAAGTTTTTACTTGATATTATTACTAAATAAAAAAAATAATAATAAAAAAACTAAACACAAAAAAGCAAACCAAAATATAATACATATATTAAATACAACTTTCTTTTGTAGATCTTTTACCAAAATTGTTTAGAAGCAAAACATTAAAAAATTCAAGAATTATATTAGAAAACAAGACTTTGACCTCTAATAAATAAAAGAGAACAGCAAAAGTTAAACTTAGTTGAATAGCAAAGACACAAAAAGAAATATATAGTAATAGTAGAAAAAAAAGCACTTTTGATAAAAAATAAAAAAATTTTGTAAAAATTAGAAAATTGCTATAATCCAGTTTTGTAGATTTTTTGAGTTACACAATAGAATGAGTCTAATTCAGATAGAATATATGATTTAAAATATATAGAAAACAACTACATAATATGAATAAAAGTTTGCTAAAAGAATATAAAAAAAGCCTTAATGCAATTTTTACAAAAAAAGCATATTAGGCAATGAACAATATGTATAATAAAATCTTTTTTAATAAAATAAGCAAAACATATGTAATATCCAATAGAAAGAACAATATTGTTGCATCACTTACAAAACAAGATTCAAACAAAGTGGCTCTTTTGCAAATAACAAAAGAAATAGTAAAAAAACAAAAAGAGAGCAACCAGAAAAAAAGCTTGATTTGATGAAAAGAGAAACAACAGCAAACAACTAAAATAAGAAAACAAGAAGAGTCTAATGAAGAGACAAAAAAAAAAATAAAAGATGAAAAACCCAGTGAGAGGTTACAAGCAAGTATTAAAACTGAAAAAAATAAAGTAAATATAAAGGTAAGACAAATATATAATAGTTAAGTAGAAATAGAATTATTTACTCAAAGGAAGAAAAAAGAAAAACAGACAAGAAGACAAAAACATGAAGATGTAGAAATAAATAAAAAAGAATTAAGACAGAAATTAATAGCAAAAAAAACTTTTCTTTTGCAATCATTTTATACCAATCACTTTCTTTTTTGCTGATTCTTTATATTGGCTTATTTCTACTATATTCATAGTTAAAGTCTATCTTTATCTATAGATTTTCTCTTTTAAAGACTTTTTTGATATCTTTGATATATTCATTGTTTTTTAGTACTATTTAATGAAGTTTGTATATTCTTCTTTAGTCTTTTCAAGTACATTATGTGCTGATATGTTTGCAAAAAAACTGTTGTTTTGACTACAACTTCTCTTGCTAGGTGCCTATATGCTTTCTTCAAAAGGTACTTCTAATATATTGATTTTTCTTTTTGTTTCTTGCTTTCTTTTTTTTTCTTTCTGGAAAATAATCAAAAAAGAGAAACAAAAAATATATATATGATAAAGAATACAAAAAAGAAAGAAACAATATACCAAATGCCAAGAAGGTATATGAGTAGGAAGAGAATTTAAAAGAACCAAATAAAGATTAAATAAATATTAATGAAAAGAAAACACAGAACTTAAAATATATAACAATCTGGAAGTTACAAGCAGATATAAAAGAAAAGAGCTCAAATATATCTGCAAAAGATTTAAAAAAATGCACATAGCAAAAATTAAGAGATTCAAATACAAATCTCTTGCAATTGTTCAGATAGAAAAATCAAGAGGAGTTATTTTATGATCTATATCAGTTAATAGTAACAAACTAGTAAGAATAACAAAAAATGAAAAAAACTATAAAGCAAAACAAAAGCAAAGTTAGTATATAACAAAGTTAACAGAACTGCCAAGCAATGCTTCAGAAGTTTTACTATTATGCTGTCTAAGAAGCAAAAATGCAAAATCAGTTTATATCTCACTAAACAGAAATGTGAATCAAAGAAGAACAGCAATAATTACATTTGCAATAGAAAGAGCAATGAAGGCATCTCAATCAAGACTAATCAGATATAACAACCTTTAAGTATCATAATTAAATAAAAGAAAAACAGAAATTAAAAAAAAAGAATTCTTTAAAGAAAGAAAAGAAAGAAGCTAAGAAAAAACTAGCCAAAGCTCAAACAGAAAATATACAGAAATAAAAAGTAATCTGCAAATACAAAACATAGTAGAATAGTTAGAAGATAGAAATACTACTGCAAAAGAAAAGAAAAGCTAAAACAGAACCAGTCAGGTTATAAATAAAAGATATAAAGAAATAGGAAATAATTCTCAGATACAGAATATAGAAGAATAGTTAGAAGATAAAAATACTAACACAAAAAAAAAAAAAGAAAACATAACAAAAAGAAAAATAAAGTTAGATACACAAATGCAATTAAAAACAAAACAAATAGAAAATTAGACAAAGAAATTAAAAATTTTTTGTAAAGAGAAAGAAGAATGTTTAAAGAAAAGAAAAAAGAAATATCTTTTGGTCTGAAAAGAAAAAAGAACTAAAAAACAAGAAAAATTATAAAATTACAAAAATAGTGCAAGAGCAGTTAAAGAAATAGAAAAAAATGAATTAAAAACCAAAAGTTAAAGTTTGAAAATCTGCTCAGCTGGGCAGAAGAAGAGAAAATTATAATACTATAAATTACAGAAACAAACCTTGCAAAAAGAAAAAAAAATTTTTAATACATAAGACAACATAAAGTATAACAGATATTGGAATAGTGTAGCAAAAGACAAGAAAAAAGGTTCAAATATAGGAGTTCTGATAGAAAAACAATAGTCAAAACATGTAGGCATAATCAAGATAAATGAATATATAATAGAAATTACATTATACTTCAAGCAGTTGGAGTTAATAGTAATAAAGGTTTACATACTACCAAGTAACAAAGAAGTAGAAAGAAGCATTTAACAAAAAATACTAGAAATTGTTATAAGAAAAAATAGACAAATGCAATTAGTGATTATAAGAAACTTTAATCATATAATAAATAATGTTTTAAACAAGCAGAACCCACAAACTGCAAGCTACAAAAGACTGCCAATATTTAGTTGGATAAAAAAACATGACTTCTATAATACATATAGAGAAATGCATCTAACTGAACAAAGATACACATAGTCAAATTTGGAAATAGCAATAAGGATTAACTATATATAGGTATCAGAAGGACTAGCTTCAAATTTACAAAGTGCAGAAATTAAGGACATAGAAGAAATCACTAAAAATAATTACAAATAGTAATAGCAGAAATATAAGTAAAATATATAATAGTAAAAAGCAGCAAGACAGAAGTTAAAAAAAAAAGTTTATAAGAAAAAGTTTATCAAGAACAATATATCTCTATGACAAAACAAAAGAAAAAGAGTAGAAAAGTTATACACAAAAGTTACAAAAATTATTAAAGATAAAAGAAGCTTTGAAAAACATACAAAAAGAAAAACAAAAAGAAAGAAAAGAAATACAAAAAATTAATATATAAGATATGATAAAAGAAACAATTATAATAGTAACAAACAAACATATATCTAAGAAAAAAGTCAACAATATAATAATGAATAGAAGGCATAGTCAAAAAGATTAATAGCAAGAAAAAATCATTGTAAAGTTTTAAAAACTAGTCAAATATGTAAAAACCAAGAAAGAACAAAGAGTTACAAAGCTAAATAAAAGTAGAATAAATAGGAAACTCAAGATGCTAGACAAGAAATCAGTGCAAAATTACCAAAAATCTAAAAGCAATGATCTGATGCTTGAATAGAGGATATAAAAGGCTGACAAAAATTCTTCAAAAGAAAATAAAAAGAATAAAAATAAAAACAAAGAAGACAAATAGAAAATAACAAACAAAAGATATGAAATGATCAAAACTAACTAAGGAAAAATAATAGCCAGCCTTTTGAACAAGCTATACAAGAAAATAATACTTAACAAAATAATTAAACAAATAAAAAAAGAAATTAGACTAGTAATTGAATCAGAAATAGTTAAAGAAGCAACAATAAAACATTATAAGAAACAATTTAGAAAAAAACATACAAAATTAGAAGAAATGCCAGAAAGCTAAAAAGTGGTTTATAAACCACAAGACTGTATTAAAGAAAAATAGTATAAAGAAATGAAAAAGGAAATTGAAGAAAAAGAATAAGATAAAATAATCAAGAAACTTAAAACAGGAACAGCTTTAGGAATATTAAGAATAAACTACATCCTAATTAAACAAGCAAGAAGAAAAACACAAGAAGTTTTCAGAGCCTATGCAAACTTGTACTTAAAGACAAAAAAGATATTGATAAAATAAAAAGTAACACAAGTATATTCAATATCAAAAGACATAGAATAAGGATATAGTTTGAATAATATTTGATCAATAGCACTAATTAAAATATTTAAAAAAGTTGTAACAAAGTCAATAACAAAAAGGCTTAGTAAAATATTTGCTAAGAAAGAAATAATTAAAGGATCAAACTAAGCAGACCTACTAGGAAACTTGATAGAACAACCAGTATATGTTATAAACATGATAATGGAAGAAACAAGAGAAAAGAATAAAGAGATCTGAATACTTATACAAAATATGAAAAAGGCATTCAACTTAGTTTTACTCAAAGTCTTGAGCTAGTTCTACAAAGAGTCAAAATATATCAGAAAATTTTATTACTAGATATATATTAATATATAATATTATATTGATATATATTATTAGAAAAATATTGATATATATCATTAGAAAAATATTGATATATATCAATAAATGTGTTATTACTTGATATTTAATAAACATTAGTAAATATTAATTATTAGATGTTTATCAATTATACCTCAATATTAATAATCATCAAATTTATTTAATTACTATTATTTGATACTATCATAATTACTTGATATATATCTTACATATTGTATAATATACATTTTAAATTAATTAACCAATTATTTTAACACTTTAAATTAACTAGACTCTTTAAATATATACTTTATAAAACTGTTTGCTAAATATTCATTTATTCTGTTAAATCCCAGAACTATATACACAGTTTTATCTATACTCTCTAAAGGTATATAACTATAGTGTTTTAGCAGCTTCAGTTTGGAACTTCTATATACTTTACTATCTTTATTATACTAGTAAATTAAAGTGAATTCAAATGGCTCTTTATTTGCTTGATTAAACTTAAGTATTAGCAATACCTTGATAGATAATAATCATATTAATTATATTACTCTCAAAGTTAAATAAAAAATGACAACATTTTCTAACTTTGAGTGTTATTACAATCATTAACATTATTAACCACTTTTATTGCTTTATTTTTTTTATTTTTTTTAAAAATGTTAAGGTAAGTACATGTGACCCAGGATTTTACTGATAGTATAAGTTGGCCAGTGCCTGTACATATAAGACACAGAGGCAATTACAGAAAGAGTGTACAACTAGCCACTCGTACAACTTTAGTTATTGTCTAATTTAAGTAGTTCACCTGAAGGTTTTACACTAGTTGCTATACCTAGAACCTACCTGTAGATCCTCTATTTAAACACTCTGATCCTGCATCTACCACACCCTACCAGTGACTCTGGTAAACTGGTGAAGATATGCCATGATCACTAAGTCATGTTTAACTTTGTACTAAACCTACTAGTGTGTTCTGTATTCTATACTTACAGCTTACCTGGGTACGCTTTGGCCTAAACTATTACTTGCAGTCAGGGCTAACCATTAAACCACTTTTATGCTTGTAAGGTTCACCCAAAACCCCAGTACCCATCTTTCCAACATCCTCTCCATCATCCTCTACTAACCACTACTCAGGACTGACAGAACTCCTCAAACTTCCAATTCAGATGGCCTGATATGGTATACCTTAGTATCCTTTTCTTCTGATGATTTCAGCGATCTGGTTGATCATGTGCTTCTTTATACATCTTGCCATTCGGTTTATCTGCCTATCCCTTTGGGGGTGTTTCATGGGCTTCTATCAGTCTGATAGCACCATTGAAAGTTTTGTGCTACTTCCTTACTCAGGATTTCCAAGTGGATTTCCGACTCTTCAGTTCCTTTGCTTTCTGCACCCAGTGGTCTTATCATAAGTTTGCACTGAAGTCTTATGCAATACTGGTTATTAACATTCCTCTATGTGGGTATAACATTACACTTAGCATAGATGCCCCAAGCTCCCATTCGAGATGGTGCAACAAAGGTTACAGATACACTAATCCAACTGATTACAGAGACAGTTACTATAACACAGACCTATTTTCCAAAATTTATCATTCATAGGATTTGAACTCTAGACCTGCCACTTGGGAGTTGATAACCTGACCACTTCACTAGGTCACCACACCTTTTTTATTGCTTTATTGTTAGATTGTATTAATAGAATAACTTATAAATATATTGATACTTACCAAGCTATACCAATTTATTTCTTCTTCTTTGTTACTTCTATTAAAAATAACATTAGAAAATATCAGCTTCTATAAAAATTTGATGTAGCCTGAATTATATTGATACTTTCTAAAGAAGTCAAAAAAATATCTTTATGCAATTATTATTGATAAGGGATGTTACAGATTCTTCTTCAAAAAATTTATCAAAACCCTGTTAGTAAATTTTGAAAACCTTCAACTTGTAATATGTCCATATTATTTATATTATTTTTAAGAAAATCATTTAGCTTATCTAAACCTAATAATCACAAAGATTTACCAAACTCTTTCACTTTATGATATTCTTTTTGAGCTCTATGTTTTGTTAATTGCTACTGTTTAACCTATTTACAATGATTATTAGTAATGTTTAGCAAAAGTTTACTATATATAAAATTTACAGTATTTATTATTTGTTTCATATAGTCTTTTTTATTGAACATATAATAAGGGATTTTTACATAATTCTTATAAAGAGTCTCATAAGTCTCTGTGGTCATACTATTTATAGATCTATACTCTTCAATTGCAAGTACTATATGATAGCACTAAGCATGAAGTTTAGGAAACTGAAGTTTATTTTGAGCATATTTTAAAAATATTTTAACAAATTTTTAAGCCCAATTCAAAATAAATATCTGTGAAATTAATTATTAGTAATCTAATATTTTAAAAAGCCAATTATTTATATTATATCTAAAGCTAGTTACAAGAATCATTAGTAAATAATTCTTTACAGATGGCAATATACATTCTAAAAAATTTGTAAAAAACTTGGCATAATCATTTATTATTAATTTCTGGCTTTTTATAATTCTTATATAGATTGTCAAGAGTGAAAATTATTATTTTCATTATATTTGTAGTTTGTCAGCTATAATGCATATTATATCTGATATATTCTTTATTATTTTAAGACTGCTATATCAAGAAATTGATGCTAATCACTAATCAAAAGTTTAAATTACTTAGCTTTCACATTGGTTATATAAAAGATCTTTAGTATAGTCTAGTATATATTTAAAGAGACTAAGATCCAAAGCATACATTCAATCAGATATGATAATCTCATATATATTAAAGTTTCTAAAAGTTTATTATTTATAACAACATATATTTTTAGTATATTACTATGATAACAATAAACTAAATCTCATATCTTATATTCTAAAATGCATTTGTTTTAGGATAAATTGTTATCTATTACTTGTATTATAAAATCTGAAGTTCTTGAAATTATTTTTATTAAATTAGTATTATTCAAGTTATCTTTTGATACTAAGCATTTTCCATATAGTTGTTTTGAAAAAGCTGGCTAATAAACATTTGCAATCTTATTGGCCTTAGCCATATTTGTGATAATTATTAATATACATGAAATAAAAGTGATTATATTTTTATATATTACAAAATGGAGCTCTGGTCCTTTAACAATAGGCTTGAGAAGAACCAATATGCATTTCTAAAAGATTTTTTTCTGTATTTTTCAGAATCTATTAGACTTTTTTATTTTAGAATTCTTAGCTTTTAAAATTGGAAGGTACCCAATTAATGCTTTGGATTCTAGTTTGTTTTTTTGATAGTTGAGAATAGAGGCCTGCGTTGAGTCTCGCAGCCTGGCTCAGCCTGGCCCAGCCTGTAAATTTGTGCAAGCCAGGCCAGGTCTGAAACAAAATTTTATAATTGCGGGCCAGGCTGGGCCGAAATTTTATAATTGCAGACTAGTGCAGGCCTAAAAATTTGTAAAATTATATAAGAAATTTTTGCAGGCCAGGCTGGGCCAGGCTGGGCTGAAGAAAAAATCTAACATATGCGGGCCAGGCTGGGCTGGCAAAAAAATGATAACCCTAAATGCAGGCCAGACCAGGCCTAAAAAAAATTTTTAACCCTAGTTGCAGGCCAGGCCAAGCCTTAAAAATAGGCCTCTAGTTGAGAATATTTTTAAGTGATAAAAACAAAGAGTACCCAAAAGATTTTTCTATATGGTCCAGAATTGTTGCATCTGAATAAAGAATAAGCAATAACAAATGTTGCCTAAAAAGTAATTTTGATTCTTCTTGCTTTCACTAATTACTATGATATTGTTCTCTAATGATTCTATATTCTATATTATTTTTTATTTCTCTTTTATCTTCATATTCAAGGACCAATGACTGATTAATACTATTAATTTTTATTAAAGACTTTATAGCCTTAATTAATTATTGATAATAAAAAATATATTTAACATTTTTAAACTTTTTTATAAAAATTTTTTAAATATCATATAAGGTGAAATAAATTTATTAAGAAATTTCTTTTCAGTTTTTGTTGATGATAGAAGTAGAGAAGTATTCAAATTGGTGAATTTATTAAAAAAGTTTATAAAAGCATCATTAGCTGAATTTAAAAGTTAATATTTATTAACTATTTTCATAAATTTATAATAAGCATCATTAAGCTATTTGATATTTTGTGAGTAATACAAGTTATCAAAAGCATCATCAAATGAAGCTTCTTTAAAATCTTCAGGGTTAATTTCAACTAACTTATCATTAACATTATCTGACAAAGTATCTCTGTAGTCTTCAAGACTACTTTCATTAGACATATTTTGAAATACTTCATCTTCTATTACATTATCAATTGAAAGATGTTCTATTTTCATATAAGAAGGCTCACTTGAAGTTAATTCAAATAAGATTGGCATATTTTTGCTTTATATAAAATTTTATCATTATATAATGTTTTATAACAATTAAAAATATATAACTATTTATCTTATATTTTGTAGCAGAATCACTGAAACTATATTCTGAAAGATTTCAAATATTATCATTATCTAGGTATTCTGTAGAAACTGTATTATTTGTGGAATCTTGAAAATAAGGATGACTTTGTGAAATATGTTGTACTAATACAAATGATTTCAAAAATCCTCGATTATAATACTTACATTGCCAATGTATTTTAAGAAAAAAAAAAAATATCAAAAAGAAAAAAAAAAAAAAAAGATAAAAAAAAGAAAAATATAAAAAAAAAGAAAAATATAACAAAGAAAAAAAAACTAAAAAGATAAAAAAAAAATTGAAAATAAATCATTAAAAATCAAAAAAATTAGAAATGACTAAGAAAATCTAAATTTAAAAAATAAACTAGAAATATTCATTAAATTTTTAAGATATAAGTATCAATTGAAAAGATAAAAACAAATATATAGGGGTGTGGGTCCCATAGCTTAGCGGTTAAGCTCCCATACCCTCCACAGTCAAGGTCAACGGTTCAAGTCTGGCTG
>CAJVQA010008597.1:0-12819 GCA_910591915.1 Cetraspora pellucida
TATTACATAGATGATTATCCAAATTTTCACTGTCGATGAGATTTGAACACCCAACCTACCACTTGGAAGGTTGACAACCTGACCACTTCACTAGGTCGCCATACCCTTCTGTACTTGAATTTTGTTAAATGAATCAATAATATAATCATAATTTTAAGATAAAGCATGTTGCAATATATTAAAATCTGATTGTAAGATTTTAATATCAAATATTAAAATGTATGATATATTTGTTTTTAAAAGGTTTAATATCAAATTTAGATCCATTAATAAAAATTTTAAAGTAAAAGCAATATCATTATAATCATTCAAGAAATTTTTTTAAAATTAAGTTTAGATGAATAAAAAAAGATAAAATATACTTCTTTATAAATAGGCTATATGAATTATATTAATGCATATATATGTAGTAATTATAAGATTGCAATATTTTATTTTAATTTAAACATGTAACATTTGTAGGTTAATTTAAGTTTAAATTTAGTGACATATTTTAAATTATAATAATAAAAAGGTATGAACTTTTTATTTTATTTATTTTTATTTAACTAAAATATATGTGATTTATTATTCCTTAAACTGTTAAGTATTTTATAATATAGACTACAAATTTAACATAATTTGCTGGCTTAATTTTAGATTAATTATAAATTTGCAAGCAATTCACTCAAAACAGTTTAAAGGATATTTTATTATTCATCTAGTTTTTTAATAAAAACTGGTTTAGCTTACAGTAACTTTTTATATTCTATAACTGATTTATAACAATGTTTCTGCATTTATTTATAATGTTTCTGCACTATAATTTATTAATTACACTAATTCAGAAGTCTTATTATAATAAAATAACTAAAAATAAGTATTGTTATATAAATATATATATGTTTTTAAGTACATGTCTAACATAATATTTTTTTTTTAGTATAATTTATTTCTAATTAACATCACATGTAATTAAGAATAAATCATTCTAGAACCTAACAATAATAAGAAAATATTTAATCATTTAGCTAATGAAACTAATAAAAATAGATTTTACAGCAATTCAGATTTGGAATTAGAAAAATTACTTATCTTAATTATGTGTTAAAACTTACAGAGAACTAATACTCAAACATAGGATGTAGTGACCTAGTGAAGTGGTCAGGTTGTCAACTCTCCAAATGGTAGGTTGGGTGTTCAAATTCCATTAATAATGAAATTTTGAATAATCACCTATATAATATTTATATTATAGAACTATTACTAATGATTAGATTAAAATATCTATAATGGCAGTTGACTGGCAGATTATAGAGCATTCATGTAACAGTTATATGACATTGTCCTTTGAAACAAGGTCTGTAGTTATATGAAAAAATGCAAACCAGCAATTGGGCAATGCAAACACTAAATAAGTTCTTATAATTATGTAAATCTATTAAAATTGTGTAACAAGAAGTTCATTTGAGAAGATCTGAGTAGAGAGATAGCTAGATCTTCTATGGCTCTAATGTAAAGGCTAGCTCATAAAAATAGATACCAAGGTCATAGTATCTGGTCATAGTATCTGATCATAGTAGTCAGATGAGCAAAAACTTATAGGTTAAAAGTTTCAGAGATACTACTAATTAGACTACCAGAATGAATCAGAAAAAAAGAATATTAGGCTGATCTGATATATCAATAGACTGGTCATAGTCTTACATGAGCTATCTGAATTGAAAATTTAGTAAAAAGATAAGTAAAAAGGCAGAAATATACTAAAAATACTGGGGTTATGTTGTGAAATAGATGCTAGAATCTAAGTAAACTCTACAAAAACATAGCAGTTTAATGGTTAAGCCCTGACTGCAAGTGTTGGTTCTGCTATAATAATACTTAGATCAGCTATAAAAATGAATACAGAAGGCTCTAAAGAGTTTATCTTAAGGATAAAATAGTCCTAAGGTTGAGACAATGATCTGAGCATCAAATATAACTTAGTGAAGTTAACAGGTTTGCAGGTTCAGAGAGTTTTAAGTAGAATACTTAAGCAGAGGTGTTAGATATAGCAATTGGTAAGAAACCTTTAGGCAGACTTCTTAAATAGGTAATATAGAAAAGTTATATATATAGCCAATTGTATGCTCTTCCTATAGTAGTTCACTGAATCATATTTACTATTATTAAATAAAGTTAAAAGCCCAAGAGGTTACCTTAATACAAAAAAAAAAAATCTAATACTTAAATATGTAATTAGAATCTGCAGTAATGTAAAATTTGAGTGCTATTTTAGTTTGGAACCTGGTTACAGTGAAGTTTTAAATGAATACATATCATTTTGTTAACAATTACTTTATCAAATATCTTTTTATACAAAGCAATAATTAATATTTAAAGATTGGTTAATGATTAATAATCATTGTTTAATATTACTTCTTATAATATATAATAAGATGCTTAGTAAAGTAACTGTCAATAAAATGATATATATCTGTTCTAGACTAATTTTACATGTAATACAAACATATATATTAGGTTTGATATTTAATTCTACATTATTAACTTATTAAAAAAAATAGGCAAAAAACAATAAAGCACTATATTGTCTTCTGTATGCAATATAAATTGCTGTTTACAAATAAATTAATGCTTTTTTATAATATTAAAAACTTGCATTGCATAATATAAATTGAATTTTAAAATATATTTAATATACAGTATGTAATAATTTTATATATTGCATCAAAATGTTATGTTATACATATGTAAAAATTTATTAAATATTATACAATCATTATTATGTGATTATAAACTAAGCACAAATTATAATTTTACTGTTAGTATATTTTACTGCTACTGTTTTAACTCTTTATAGGCTTTCATATAGATGTGATCAAAGCTTTGGTTTGAAACCTTTAGATATACAAGACATGTTACAAATTTTTTATACATATAGCTATATTTTATTTTTAGTTATTTTATAGTGCCAAAGATGCTTTCAATCTTAATAAGACTAATTCTTTATCATAGGCTTTCTATATATACACCACTTTTCTTATCACTTCAGTTCCTGTTATCTTGATATTACCTTCTCAATTAAGTATTCTTCAAGTTAAATGCAGAGATGTTGGTACTGCCACATCTTCAGAAGACTTATATATACAATACTTTATATAATAGAACCTTTTGTAATGCCACTATTATACATAGTACCTACACTCTACAGAGTTGGTCTCCTTTCAAAAATTTCTGTTTTTGTTATATATTGCACTTGGACTTAAATACAGAGCTTTATGTTCAATTACAGGCTTCTTGTTTAGATTACAGAAACTAAAATCTTTTTGATTTGCCTCTAGTTAGATTTGAACTATTAACCTAGACTGTAGGAGTATGAGAGCTTAACTACTAAGCTATAGAATTCACACCCTTGCTAACTGATAGTTAATTTTTTAAACTATAAGTTTTATATAAATTGTTACATAATATTTTGTCTTTTTAATAACTAAAGTTTTGTTTGCATCTATACTTAACAATACTCCTAACATTCTTGTTAATAAACACTTTTTTTTAATATGTAGTTAAAAGTTATCTATTAACACAAATTTTTTTTTTTTTTGATACTAAGATTAATTACTAATAGCTTTAATTTGGTACTATTAATTTAAATATTATTAAACTTAAAGAATCTTTGTAAAATCTGCATAATTACTTGCATTACCTCTTTGATTTTTGCTATCCAAGTTGTATTATCTGCATAAGCAACTATACCTTGTCTTACTTTTTTTACTTTAATTCTATTTGTTTACAGGTTCAATACTTTATATACTTTAATCTTATACTTTAATCTTAAATTTTTCTTAACAACAGATCATAAAATATTTTTTAAATTAATAAAAAACTTATTTCTTTTTGTTCAATTTTATTACTAATAATAAATGTTTTTGTAATTTTAAATTCTATTATAATATTAACTTTTTTTTTTTTTAACCTTAAGCAGTTATGCTAGTACTTTATTAAGATTCTTAAAACTATATATTTATACAATTACATAGAATTTTCCAATATCTAAGTCTAGCATTACTTGGCTACCTTAACAGTACCTAAGTGCAACCTGCTGCACTATCTTAGTTAGAGATAGACTGCTTGTCTAACTACTTAAAGCCATATCAGAAGAGTCTTCTTCCTTCTGTGACAAGCATATTTATTGTCTTCAAAGCTTCTTTTTTCATTTGGTCTAACTTTCCTGCTTTCCTTTTGTTTTCTTCTTCTTTTGTTTGTTTATCTTTCTTTATCCTTTTCTTTATTTTTTCTCTTGCATAGGCACCTTTTTTTATTTTGTTTGTTATATTAATCTTTTTCTCTCAAGTTTGTATTTTTTTACATCATACTTTTCATACTTGGTCATAGAAGGTGTTCTATACTGTTTTTGTTACTATATCTATGCACTTCTGTGTTGCCTGCTTGCTTAAGAGTTGCTTAAGTCTTTTCTCTACTTTTAGTATTATAAGTCCCTTTATTAGCACTTTTCTGTTTGTGATTTCTTTAGCTTCTGTTTCTTCAAATAATGCCTTATATAGAACTTGTGATAGGATTCTGTTTTTTTTTTCTTCTTTGAGTCTGTTCCATGCTGTTGCTGTTGCAACTTTTTGAATCTGCTTCTACAGGCTCTTTTGTCTACTACAACTTGCTAAATGTGCCTAAGTTTCTTTTTTTTTCAACTTGACATACTTGGCACTTTATCATTATATATACTTTTGGCTTTCTTTTATTTAGCTCCTTAAGTATTGATAGGCTATCTATTATGCATTTAATTGCTGTAGCTTTTCTTGTGCTGAGTTTTCTTACCATACAATAAACTCCTTTTGTTCTATTCATTTCTTTCCAAAAGCCTAACTAATTATATAGTGCATTTTTTGTATTTGGTTCTAATATTCATATTGGGTTTGTTTCTTTTCAACTGGCTTCTATTTTAGCATTTGCTATTATTTTATATAGAAGTCTTGCTAATATGTCAATTTTCTTGTTTTCTTATTCTAAATAGTACTCTATTCTATCACAATTAACTTTATCTGCATATATTTTATCTTGGCAATTTGCTTCTTTTTTTGCAAGAAAGTCTGCTCTATTATTTCACTTGTTTTCACTATGGCTTTTAATCTTGGTTAATTCTATCTTAATGTTCTTGCTCTTGTTTAGACCTACAATGCTTAATATTCACATTGCATTTTTCTTCTTCAGAGCTCTTTTTTCTTCTATATTTTGAAGTGCTCTACTAATGTTCCTTAATGCTGCAATGCTATCTGTAAACACTTCTACACTTTTCTTTTCTGATACTGTTAAAATTGCTGTCCATATTGCTGCTAATTCTGCTATTGTTGCTGAAGGCCAACCTTTAAGTTCCAATGCAGTTTCTTTTTTTGGCCAATCTTTTTCTTCTTCTATTTGCACCCAACCAATGCTCATTCTTTTTGTGCTATATTCACTTTTCTTCTTGTATAATGCTCTATAAGTATAAAAACTGTATTTTTTCTTGTCTCTCTTCTTGTTTCATGTTAATATCTCTACTAACTAATTTGTAATCATACTATTTAGTTTCTGTTTTCTAATTAATTCTACTTCTAATTCTTCTGTTTGTCTTATTCCTAACAACTTCATTTCATCTCCTTTCTATTCTTCTATTGCTCTATCTTCTTGTATCTGTTCTAATATTGCATTTATTTTCTTATTAGCTTTCTCTATTAGTAACTCTAGTATTACTCTCATATTGTGGTCTCATCTTATCTATCTTTTGCACTTGTTTGTTATTTGTTCTGAACCATTTTTACAATCTTTGCATATACTTAATTCTGTTACTGTTCTCTCTTTTTCTGTATACATTGACTAGTGTTCTGTTAACACTTTTTTCTTTTTCTTCTTAATTACTTTGCCTAATTGCTAATTGTGTTTTAGTTCATAAGTAATCTATTCTTTTTTCCTTTGGTCTTCAGACATCTTTGTTTATTTAATCTTTAATGCTTGTGTATTGTATCCTTTTACTTTGTAATTATCTTGTATTTCTTTATTTGCTTGTATTTTTAGCATCTTTTTTTCTATCTCACTAAACTATTTAGCTTTCTTTCCTTTGCATGACAGACCTTGAAGACTCTTAAGCTGTTTTTATGTAATCAGATTGTCACCTTTTACATCTATAAGTTGGTTCAGATATAATAACCTCTATTCATTTATTGTGCTGCTGCTTACTATCCATGTTCTTGTTTCTAATATGTCTTTTATCTGTTTACTATAACTATAAACTTTCTATAAAGGTTTTTCTGCTTTAATGCTTATTTCTATTTCCTTCACTTTAGCTATTGTTTGACAGACTAAGTTGTTTTTCCAAAACTTTTTGGTTTCTATTTTCTTTTTATTATTCTAAATGTCTTTTGTTAGGCCTGCTTTTTGACATTTTTGAGCTATTCTGAGTCTTGTTAATTTACTTACATTGTCTTGTCTGTTGAGTCTTGAAAAGAGGCTACTTATTTGTTTTGTTATTATTTCTTGACTTAGTGTTTTGCAATTTCTTAGGTCTTTGTGCTCAATTGTGCAATTGTTTGCTGTTTTTATCATATTGCATTTATGCTTAGCTAAGCATATTAGTGGTTAGTGTATTTTGTCAATCATTCTCTCTGGCATTTTTGTTAGCTGTAAGAGATATCCTAGTTTAGGAATAATTATTGTGTTATTTATGTATGCAATTTGGCTCATTGTTATTTTTTTGTATTTCAGATCTTTAACTGTTTGACTAACTATTTCTTTTGCTTTCTTACAGACTAGTGCTTTCTTTATTCAGCTGTTTAGTCAAATTCTTAATAATCTTACAATTTTGCTTTTGGGTTTTTTTCTTATTTTATTATGCTCAAATGTGATTTCTCTTTCTTTCTCTTTTATTTTTGTATTCATTACTATGAGCTTTGATTTGAATCTATTTATTTTGATGTTATTTGCTTCAAAAAACTCTTCTGCAATGCTTAGAATTCTTAGCATTTGTTCTTTGCTGTTCACAATTCATGTTGTATCATCTGCATATGCAATTGCTGCTTGTCTATAAATTGTAACATTATCACTGCATATCTTTTTGTTACTTCTTGTTCTACTATATAGCCTAGTGTTTCATTTTCTTGTATCCTTTCTAAAAATGGATTATAGAAAAGATGCCAAATTAGCAATAAGATTATTTCTCCTTTGTCTATTCTATTCTTTGTAGTTATTTTGTCTGTTAAACCATAAGCTGTAATAACTTTGAGTTGTTATTTGCAAAAAAGATTGCTTATGTATTCTCTTGTTTTTTGTGGAATTTTGACTCTTTTTAGGGCCCATTCTAGGCTTTTTAGTAGAACTGAATCAAATGTCTTTTTTATATCTTGCAAAAGTATCTATATTTCTTTGTTTTTTTCTTGTGCCTCCTCCATTATTATGTTTAGTATATGTATCGGTTGCTCTGTTAAATTATCTGACAAACCTGCATAATTTGGCCTTTTAAGTATATTTCTTTCTGTGAACACTTTGGCTAATCTTCTTTCACTACTTTTGTAACAACTTTTCTAAAGATTTGACCAATGCTATTGGCCTGATATTGTTTAAGCAATAACTCCAGTCTATATTTTTTGAAATTGGATATATTTGTGCTATTTTTTATTTTCTTGATATATCTTCTTTCTTCAGAATTAGATTCGCAAAGGTTCTAAAAATACTTTGTGATCTCTTTTCTGCATGCTTTATTAATATATAGCTTATGCCTAATATACCTGGTGTCATATTCACTTTGAGCTCTCTGAGTATTTCTTTCTATTCTTTTTTTTCTATATTTTCTTCCAATTCCTTATATACTCTTTTTCATTCTTCTGTTATTTCTTCAAGTTTGGTTTTTCATTTTCTAAATTGGTTTTTGAAATAAGCTGTCAAATTATTTAGAACTGCATTTGGTTCTGATATTAGATTAACTTTTTCTTTGTCTTGTATTATAAATCTGTCTAAAATAATCTTTTTGTATGGTTTATTTAGTAAGCTGACAATCATTTGATCTTAATTTGTTTTAATTATTTCACATATTCTGTTTATATTTTCTTCTATCTGTTTTCTTTGTGCTTGTTTCTATTCTTCTTTCCTTTTCTCTTTGATTATTCTTTGTCAGCCTTTTAAATTATCTATCTAGGCTTTTGACTATTGCTTATATAGTTTTGGCAATATTGCTCTTAGCTCTTTCTCTATACTTTGAAGTTTGTTGTTTATTTCAACTCTTTCTTTCATTTTCATTTCTTGATTCTTCTTACTTTTTGCTTTCTTGATTATTTACTAGAGTTCGATAATATGTTTGTATTTCTTTGTTTTTTTCTGATTTAGTCTTCTATTTAGCTTAGTTTTAAATATCTTCTTCTTTGGAATTTGCTTGTTTGCTGCTTCAATAATAGTTTCTTCTATTGCATCCTACTGTTATAGGATAGATTTTTATTATTGTATTATTTATTAGTTATAGTTGCTTTAATGTTTTAAACATTTTAATGCCTTAAGCTTGTGATACTGGTCACTTAGTCCCTTAGTAAAACTAGTCACTTAGTCACTTAGTGAAACCAGTCACTTAGTCTCTTAATAAAACCAGTCACTTAGTCCCTTAGTGCAACTGGTCGCTTAGTTTCTTAGTCACTTAGTCACTTAACTTACAAATATATTAACCTCTAAAATTCTCTTAGATTAAAGTAAGTTCTATATCCAACAGTTCTCAAAAAACAGACAATTCTCCTTTTTCTTTTTCTGTAATTTATATCCTGAATCCTTTAGGACAGGCACCTAAGGATAATCCTTCTTGCAATTCTTTAATAAATAACTTTAACTATAAACTACTATATAATAATTATCGAACTGCCTTAGAGATGAGTATAGTTTCTTAACAATATCTAACAGAAGCTATACTTCCCTCTTGGATACCGCATATACTTGTAAGGGATTCCCTATGCTGTGTTATTGTTGTAATGTGAAAATAAGAAGGCTTCCACTCTATAACATTTGGTGCCTTCTGGTGGAAATACAAAAATTTCTTGGATGAATCTAACAAATCTTTCCTGGTGAAAAAATAAAAAATTAATTGATCATCATTTTCTTTAATATCTCTATGAATTCTTACTTTATCTTCAAAATCTCACCTTTAGATTCTTGAACATTTTCTTTATATTTTTATATATAGGTTACTTAGTAACAAAATACTTCTCTGATCTTTTATAAATTATTAAAGTTTTAACTCTTTTCTTGTTACAAACAATTTCTTTAAAATTTTCTTTTTTCAAATATTAGTATACAAATTTTGACACTTAATATCTCACCATCTACTTATTTGTTTTGGATGAACTTACCTCCTTTAGATTTGTAGAAAGTCCCTCTACATTTTTCGTCTAAATATTAAAACCTATTAACTTAGTATAAATATCTAGAAAAAGAGAAAAGAAAAAGAAAAGAGAAATTTTACAATAACGATTTTGAATACATTTTGTTTTTCTTTAATATCTCGATGAGTTTTAATCTTCTAGAAATATAACATATATCAGCATACTCACAGAAAACAGCTTTACAAATTTATTATACTATATCATAATGCGAAAATACTTCCCTGAACCACAAATCATTTCCAAAGTAGTGATGACATTTTTTTGTGTCTATAAAATCCTTCTTTAAACTTAGAAGAGAGAAAAATAAAAGATTCGAGATTTTTTTAAATTGCTATAGAACGTTAACCACTGAACCAATTTTAACATTTCAATTACTGTTAGAATCGTAGAAGTCTGCTCTACAACTTTAATTAAAGATCTAAGATATAGTTACTTATTGCCAAAATCATATTCGGAACACTTTTGTAAAAATATATTCTTAGAATAATTTTTCTTTACTGTGCAATATAGACGAAAATTTTAGAATTTTTTTTTCAGACCTTATGATACTACATGACTTTAGATATCTCATTTCTTTTTAGTTCTATACTGGTTAGAGATACCAAAAGAGATAATTACTTGACCATTATCTAGAAGAGATAATGACATATTAACAAAAACATTCTATTAGTATATTTTGATTATAAGATTATTTTATAAAAACGAATTTTATTTAAATTTTATTACTTGGTTTAGTTAAAATAAGACCTGGTGTAGGTAGTTCCCAGGCTTCTTTTTCTCAACAAAGGACATTTTCAAGACAGTTTGTTATTTCTGAACAAAAGTGACTAATGATATATTTCTATTCTTATAAAAATAATTCTAAAAGATTTAATTTTATTATTCAAGTTAGGAAGATTCTATCAAGTACTCTTGAACATTAATGCTTAGAAGGTTCAATCATGTACACATTAATGAAAACATAAAATTAAGTTTAGTTATCTTAAAGAAGACATAAACAATTTAAAATAGTTATCTTGACAAAGATCCAGATGTATTGGAATAGTTATTCCAACAAAGACCCAGATGTATTGGAATAGTTATCCTGACAGAGACCTAGATGTATTGGAATAGTTATTCTGACATAAACCCAGATGTATATTGAGTTATCCCAACAAAGTCTTGGAAATATAGGTCATAATTTTTCACAAACCAAGATATAAATATAAGGAATTATAAAACATTATTTAGAATAATTGAAGAATATCCCAAGAGCCAAAGTGTAGATGTAAGGATCTAATTCAAAGTACAACAAATTTATATTTTAATATCCCAAGCAAGAAAATTTATTTAATAATAAAAATTATTAATAAAAAACAAGAACCTAGAACAGAAACATTAAAATGAATATAAAAGAAGAAAATACAAAATTAATTTTTAGATGCATTTTATTTTTTGTCAATATTTCTATGAGTTTAGATCGTAGAAAGATAAATCATATGTTATTCTACTCACAAAAACCTACTCTACATTTCTTATTATACTATATCTTAGTAAGTAAATGCTTATCTGATTCGCAAATTAGCTCTAAAGTCATAATAGCATTTTTCAATGTCTATAAAAATGATCTTTAAAAAAGTTCCAAAAAGAAAAAAAAAATACATTTGGCATTTTTTAAAATCATGATAAAATGATATCTATTAAACCAAAATTAGAAATTTAATAATCATTAGAACTAGAAGGATCTTTTTTACAACTTTATTTAATAATCCAAGGTATGAATACATAGTATAAAAAGGCTGCAAAGCTATCTTTTCTAGAAGTATATTTTTAAAAAACAATTTTCTTTTACTGTACCACATAGACAAAAAAATTTTGAAAATTTTTTTAATAGAATTAGACTATCTAATCTTTAAAGTTCTTATCTCTTTTAGGTTCTATAATGATCTTAGATACTAAAAGAGATTATTTTTAGACATTATATATATAACAATTATCATTATATCTTTTATTAGTTATAGTCTTTTTTTTCTTACAAAATAATATGAAGTGATTGCTATATTTGTGAATAGTATTCTGGCAAGTACTAACTTTATATTATTGAAATTTAAAGACTATATATAGCTGTCAACAGTCTGATTATTAAGGTTTTTCTTCCTTTGGCTATACTCTACAGATATTTCTAAGTTTAAAAATCTAATAATTCTTATATAGAATAAATATTTATTATGCTCGATTAACATATACTAAACAATAGGATCTAGTTAAAAGCTGATTTTTTTGTTGTATCTTATAGTGTTTAGGAGGCTATTGAATTTAAATTTCTTAAACATTTATTTTTTTATTTTCTTTATTGGCAGGACCAAAACTTTTATTTCTTTTATATTTAAAATCTTTTATTATATAAATCATATGAAATCTTAAATTCTTATTGGATAATCAAATTATTTTATTGATATCCAAAAAGGATACCAATTTGAAATTTAATAATTATTCCAGTATGAATTAACAGTCTATCTCATATTACCAGACAGTACAGGTCGTACATTCGAGACTGGCTAGGGTGAGCTTTCTGTTAAGGACCCAGGCATTGTAAGGCTCTTGTTTAAAATACTAGAAATTATCATTATTTTATTTTTCTTTGAATCATTATATATATATTTTTTTACATTATAATATTATATTTTATTTATTTAAACTTAAAAATTTTATATTTTATTAAAACAAAAATGAAAAAAAAAAAAAATTCTAATAACAAAACAAACAAATCTAAAATCCAACATCTGATAATCTATCTCTATCACTACTATCTTCATTCCTTCTTTTTTCTTCTCATAACCTTCTCAACTCTTCTTCACAATTTTCCAATCTGGCCTTCCAATAACCTCATATACCTCTGCTTTAACATCCATCCATCCTGTACCCTTAATATCATATTCGATCTACACTCTTCTAATTCCTCTTCTAAACTTTAAATTTTTCTTTTCTGGAAAGCTACCAAACGAAGTAAACTATAGGAAATTTTTTTTATTAGTAAAAAAAAAAAAATTTTTTTTTTCTCAATATTTATCGCACATTCTCATCTTGAACCACATCCAAGACCTCATACAAGGCATTATTGCCTCCATGACAAACTTGATGAACATTTCTTGACACATTAGTTCATGGCATTGTTATTATTATTATTATTCTTGTTGTTATTGTTGATTTTTTTTTTTGAAAAAAGAAGAGGAAAAGATATAAAATTTTTCTTTTCTTCTTATGAACAATAATCAAAATTTTTTTTTTTCTTCAATGAAACAAAATTAGGAACTAAAGAAAAGTTGATTTAACAAATTTGAAAATTGATTTAACAAATTTGGAATAACAATAATTTGTAAATCGTATGATTACAAATAATAGGAACAGAAATTATTTTTAATTTTCTATAATAATTTAGAATTTGTGGAACAAATTTCTT